>PVJH01004598.1:0-78549 GCA_004026705.1 Nesogale talazaci
ATATATATATATATACCTTCATAATCATGAAGGCCAAGTGTCAATTTGGAATGTCCATATTTTTGAGAATTCTACACCAGAAAATCTCAGCAGGGAAGGAACTAATACCAAGAATTTGACCCCAGGCCCAAACCTCCAGCCATAGGCACAGCCCCTTCAAATACTCTGCCTATCATCTTCTTCTCACGGATGCCTGTTGAAATCGTGTCCATCCATCAAGGATACTTCCCTGCTTCCTCCTCCAGATGCCCCTGGTAATAATTATGATCTCTCATCATGCACTTATGACCTTAAAGGCACTTATGACCTTAATGGCACTTATGACCTTCTGTCTTGCATGTTTATCAGTACCTATTTTTTTCATATGCTTGCGTACATCAGATTTTCTCCTTGCTCAATGCTTGCAGCATGTAATAATGTACTGATAAGCTTTAAAAAAAAAAGGCCCCTTGCCTCTGCTGAATAACCAGGCAGAATTTTGGGTGAGAGCACTAGCATCAATATTTTGTAAAGTTCTGCTGTTGATGCTAATGTGCCCCCAAGACTGGGTAGAATTGTGGAAGATTATAAATCCCTTGAAGAACAATGTCTACAATATTTTTATACTCAATATGTTGTTTGAACTGAACATTAGATGATACTTTCTCCTCCCATAAAACATTTTCTTACCAACAGGCTGCACATAATCCCTATGGTTAATGCAATGATTTATCCATACTGATTGTGGCTTGCACTCCAAGATGATGCAAAAGGAGATTCCATGACAAGCAAACAAACAAACAAAAAGCCCAAACCCACTGCCACTGAGTCCATTCCACGCATTACTCATCTCACTGCCACTGAGTCCATTCCACGCATTACTCATCTCACTGCCACTGAGTCCATTCAACTCATTACTCATCTCACTGCCACTGAGGCAATGCTGATGATACACAGCAACCCTGCAGGAGTCAGACTTCCCCAGAGGTTTCCCAGATGATGACTCTTCTGGGAGTAGAAAATATCATCTCTGTCTCTCTCCATTGGAGAAGTTTATGGTTTTGAACTGATGATCTCATTATGATTAGTCCAATGTGCAACTCATTATGGAGCCAGGGCTCTCCCATCCATAGCTGTCCGATACAAGAAGATAATACTTTGATTTTCTTAAGTAAAGAGTGCAGGCAGATAACCTCAGATTTCCTCCAAGAAATAGTGGGTTGCTTTGAACCACTAAGCTTGTAGCCCAACACCTAGTGCAGCATCCCCGGGAACCTCTGTAAAAGACCACAACAATTTCAGTGTGTTAATTACATTGTCTTTCTTATCCACTCCACTCCTCGGGACTTATTCTGCATAGTTCAGTTCACTGATGACCTAATCATTACTCAAGGCAGGGTCAGTGTGTCTTTCCTATGGATGGCATTCCATAAAAAGTTTAGTGGGTAGGTGAATGGATGGATAAACAAATGAAGGGATAAACAAGGAAAACCATAAACATAAACTATAAGCTAGATGGATTTCAAAAAGTATTATGATTGCTTGGTGGATTTCTCAAAAGATATTTATGCCCTAATATCTAGAACCTGTGAGTGTTATTTTTACATGGCATAAAAAAGGCTTACCCTATTTGATTAAGTTAGAGATCTCAGAAATGCAGAGTGTTCTGGATGATCCAGCTGGGACCTAAATGTAATCACAGGATGCCCTGGTGGCACGGTGGGTTAGACATCGGGCCTCCAATTCACAAGGTAAGCAGTTGAAAACCACCAGATGCTCCATGGGAGAAAGTTGAGGCTGCTCCCGTAAATATTTGCAATCCTAAAAACCTATAGAAAGTCCTTAACAATCCAGTTGGTACAGTAGCTTACTCCTTGAGTGACAGTACAAAACCACCAGTTGCTCCACTGGAGAAAGAGGAAAGTTTCTATTCTTGTAAGAGTTATAGTTCCCACCCCCCGCCAATGATTTTATTGGGGGAACTAACAGCTCTTATACCATCCAATACATCATTTGTACCAAGTATATTTGTACACATGTTGCCATCTTCATTTCCAAATGTATTCTACTTAAGTTCTTGGGATAAACTCCTCCTCCCCTCTCCTTTTTTAAAAAAATAAATCATTTTTCTGGGTGCTCATACAACTCCCATCACAATCCATACATACATCAATTCTGTGCAGGCCACATTTGCACACTTGTTGCCATCATCACTCTCAAAACATCCTCCCTCCACCTAGGCCCCCAGTACTAGCTCACCATATTTCCCTTCCCTTCCCTCTTCCTCTCCCCCATTAACTTTAAGAATTTACAAATTATTATTACTTTTTGACATACACAGTCCAATGTGTCCCTTCACTTACTTCCCTGTTGTCCATACCCCAGAGAGGTTATATGAAGATCCCTGAAATTGGTTCCCCCATTCTATTCCACCATCCCTCCACCCTCCCAGTATCACCTCTCCCATCACTAGTCCTATCTATCTTAAATTGTCCATGTTTCCCACTCCAGTGTACATCACTTGATCGAGCTGGATTTGTCTGGTAGAATTGGGATTATGATAGTGGGTGGGAGGAAGCATTTGAGAACTACACTGTATCTAGACTGGCTCATCTCCTTGCTGCAACCCTCTGTAAGAGGATGTCGCTTCACTTATTGATGGGATTTGAGTCCCCAATCTGCACTCCCCCTCATTTATAATGATATAACTTTTAGTTCTTAGATGCCTGATACTGGATCCTTTTGACACCTCGTGGTCACACAGGCTGGTGTACTTCTTCCATGTGTGCTTCTTTGCTTCTGAGCTGGATGGCCACTTGTTTACCTTCAAGCCTTTAAGACCACAGACACCATATCTTCTGAACAGCTGATGCAGAGAGGGGATCATATGGCCAGCCCCACTATGAAATATAGCTATGCTTGCTGAACCAAGGCCTTTCGGGGTCACCAATGGAGAAACAAGATGAGGATTATACCCTGTCTGGCCCAACCACACCATGGCAAAAAAACTAAGGGTGTGCAACAGAACATGGAATTTCAGATGGAGTGCCAAGGATATACTTTGAGGCCAGCATGTGGCACCCCGTCTGACTCAACCAGGGGACACTTCTGGAGGTCAACAAACAGACCTTAAACTATTTACAGGTTTTCATACTGTTATTATTTTTATATTTCTACATGTATACATATGGGAAAGCGGGGTTTCTTTTTGTTGATGTTATTGTTCTATTTCCTTTGATTGCTTCATTTTAGGATGCCTTTTTTGTACATATTGCTTTTTTTACAGGTCTATCTAGATAAAACTGACTGGATGAACAGTCTGGAAACTGTTCATTGTGGAAACGATGAGACTGATGGTCCCTAGGGGGTCATGGGAGAAGGGAAGGAGGGGAAAAGAAGGTGGTGTTGACCGACCCAAGTGATTCAAAATCAGTGTCAAAGTGGGTGTGAGAGGTCCAATAGGGATTGATCAAGAGTAACATAACACAGAGAAAATACTGAAACCCAAATGGAGGTTGAGCATGATAGTGGGACAAGAGAAAGTATAAGGAAAATGAGGAAAGAACTGGGGAGTAAAGGGCATTTATAGAGGTTTAAATATAGGCATGTACATAAGTGCATATATTTATATATGACAATGAGGAAATAGATCAATGTTCATACACTTATAGGGTTAGTATTAGGACAGCAGATGGGCACTGGACCTCCACTCAAGTGCTTCCTCAGTGCAAGAACATTTTGTTCTACTAAATTGACATTCCATAATGCGCACCTTCCCAACACGATCATTGAAAACAAATGTGTGCCTAAGCAAAGATGGTGAAGAAAGCTGATGGTGCTCAGCTACCAAAAGATATAGCATCTGGGGCCTTAAAGGCTTTAAAGTTAATAAGCGGTCATCCAGCTCAGAAGCAACAAAGCCCACATGGAAGAAGCACACCAGTTTATGGACCATGAGGTGTCAAAGGTATCAATTATAGGTTTCAAGAACTAATAATCATAACATTAGATGCTCACTTTCCTGATATGATCGCAGATGAAAAATATGTACATAAGCAAATGTGGTGAAGAAAGCTGATGGTGCCTGGCTATCAAAAGAGCAACAGTTTTAGAAACTTACAGGAGCAGTTCTACAGGGTGACTGTGAGTTTGAATTGACTTGACCGCAGTGAGAAAAATACGAGTCTGAAGTGACTCAGTGGCAGTTGTTTTAGTTTTCTCTTTGTTTTGTCCTCATAAAGAATGGCAGGAAGAAGTCTCGGGCACACAGAGAGAAGACAATGTAGCAGAGATTGGAGTAATGCAGCCTCAGGTCAAGGGTACAATCAGGGACTGAAAGAGGATAGGAACAAAATAACACCTTGGGAGAGAACCACATTTTGCCAACACATTGACTCTGACCCAATGGCGCTTTTAACATTCAGACTATGAAAGAATAAATGTTATGGCTTAAGGGAAAAAAGTCTGTGGTAGTTTGTTTCAGCCCCCACCAGACACTGATACAAGAAATTGATATACAATAAGGTAAAATATCTTGTCCAAGTACCCAAAATCAGTCAGGCCAATGTTGGGTTTCCAGTACAGATACCCTAACTCCTTCCATTTTTGTAATTCCATGTGATATGTTAAGAGTTTTGGTGATGTAGTAGTTACCCATTGGGCTGTAATCTGAAAAGTCAGCAGTTCAAAAGCCCCAGCCACTCCTGATAGAAAAGACCAGGGGTGTCTATTCCCTTAGAGCTAATCTTGGGAAACTACAGGGGCAGTTCGACCCTGTCACAGAAGGTTGCCCATGAGTCGGAATCGACTTGAGAGCAGTTGACTTTGGATTGGTGGTTGCTGGGTGTTACCAAGCCCACAGAGTTCTATGCATCTCTGATCCGTATCTGGCTACCAAATGCCACCTCTTCTAATATGAAGGGGTTGAAATCATGAAAAATGACAAATCTCACATCTCTATCCATTTTATCCGTGACATTGCTGTAAGCTATATTCATATGACAAGAAAAACAAGACAATGCCATGGTCTCCTGAGCCAGACCTAAGCCGTGGGAGACGAAGGACAGACATTCATGGTGAATGGGACTGCTCTTCTCGTGAAAGAAAGAAAGAAGTCAGGAAGGCAGGAAAGAAAGAAAGAAAGAAAGAAAGAAAGAAAGAAAGAAAGAAAGAAAGAAAGAAAGAAAGAAAGAAAGAAAGAGAAAGAAAGAAAGAAAGAAAGAAAGAAAGAAAGAAAGAAAGAAAGAAAGAAAGAAAGAAAGAAAGACAAGACAGAGTTGCTAATAAAAGGCACAAAAAGATACCCAGAGGAAATATTTTCATTAAGCCCTATACAAAAGTTCCACAACAGTAAGTGCCTATAAGGCAAATGATGAGAGGCACTTTTGAAAAATACAGGTATGAGACTGGGTATGACACACCAAAGAGGTGAACTAGCACTACAAAGTCACGCACTGTTGGAGTTGGGTGAGTTGAGGAGCTGTCATGCAATAATCAAGAAGGAGGCCAGACCTCCAGGTGCTCGAGAGGTAGTAAGGAGACGGAGCTGGACATTGCTCAAGCCAGCGTGACAGACATGGCACTGCACAGCAACATTGGCTCAAGGGTCATTAAAGGTTGAAGTGAGAAAGAAGAGGCCCAAAATCACCTTTGGGATTTTCACATTTATAACTATCATAAATTGATGTCACAAATTCATATTTTCCACATGAGAAAACTGGGTTACAGGGATTTGATGAGAAACTAAGAGAGGGTAGGTACATGCTTACATTTAATTGGACTTTTTAGTAATAACTGGAAATTCATATTTGCATAATTTTTCAATTCCAAATAAATAATAGATGAGGTAGAAAAATATTCAAATCAAGAGGTATGGATTTAATTTATGCTCAATGAATGTGAGCATTTATTTCCTAAGGATGGAGAATGAGAAGGGATATACGAGAAACAAAGCAAAACATAAAGATGATCAAATCCCCTCCACTGTGAATATTGGTTAACAGTGTAACGGTGGCAGGATGTTAAGCATTTCTTTAATCATCCTACACTTTATAACAAGCAAAATAAACAATCTAGTCTTAACATGTCTCTAATCCCTTTGGAACACTTCAGCATTTACCTTGCAGTTTAAGAATTAGTCACTCATTTGGACAGACTAGTCCCTGAGGATTCAGGGAGCTTGCAATCAACTAATGGGTTAAGGCATTATTGTCAGTGGATGTGACCCCACAGGAGGCTGGCCCATTGCATCATTCAGGGCAGAGACATATCCTTGTTATGTGTGTTGCAAACAAAAGCCTACTTACAGGGATGCCCCAGAGAGCTTTGAGTGAAAGACATGCAGTGCTAGCCTGTTGCACAGCTGTTCTTTCCATGATCATTTTTCAAAATGAGCTTCGTGGTCTGACAGCAAAGAAACACCTTTGAGCAGACAGTCACAAAGTAAGTAATGCCTTTCCCCACTCAAATGTCATCCTGTCAAATAATAAAGCCCCAAATAATCTTCAGTGGAGACGTGGAAATATTACAGCCCTAATTTCATCTTGATGAAGGGTACAAGTATTATGATGGCATTTGTAAGTTGATCATTTTGAATAAAAACCCTGAAAATGTAGATTGAAAAATCATAAAATTTCAAATCACCTTTTCCTCATTATATATATATCTATATTCACACACAATCCTGAGAAACATAATATATTGAAAATAGTTCTGCAAGTAATACAGCATACAAAAATGCATTAATCTTTAACGCTATATTTTAAAGGATGCTAGATTTAAATTCTAGACTTAAAACCATTTGTTCCCTGCTGAACCATAACTCAGGATCATGCTACTATGTATCTTTTTAAAATGGGGAGGAGGGTAGCTTATAGTTGATGAAACAGGGGGAAGTCCAAGTTACTCAATGGAAAGGGAGGGAAAGGCTAGCACTGAGCCAGCAAGAGCAGCCGCAAACTTGCAATCTCTCCACCATGATTGTCATGTCTATTGTTCACACTTGCCATTGTCATGGATCGAACTGCAAGCCCTAAACTATGGGTGTCAATTTAGGAGATGATTTTCTGTGGTTTGGTAGTTACATGATTGACATCATATGGCAGTTATGAAATGGTATGGCCGTCCCCCAGCATGTGAACTCCTGTTAGCAGCACAACCCCCTACAAGAGTAGGAGGAAAAGCCATACTCTTAATCAAGTCACAGCTGCTCAGATACTGAAGAGAGCTCACCTGTGGTGTGGCCTGCTTCACCTTTTATCTTACAAGAGATAAGACAATAAAGAAGGACGTAGAGATCTGTGGGACTTCACCACCACCAAGAAAGAAGAGGGTAGACCAGGCCATTTGGACCCAGGCTCCCTGCACTCTAAACCACCTAAACACAGAGAAAGACTGATGTGAAAACATAAATATTTCCAAGGGACACCAAGCCTACAGATGTTAAAGTTAACAATGACTTTAACAAAGCTGTCAAAGAAAAAAAGAAAAAGGCTTTCCTGAGGGCTGGCTGACTGAATTTAACGGTTTACCTTCCTAAACTGTGAGAGGGAGCATGGCTGTTTGTTAAAGCCATGTGGTATTTCTGGTAAAGCACATGGCATCCCTAAATACCGAAGACATCCATGCATCTGTCTGCTTTTGTACTGTGGTAGCCTGCAGGTGACTATGTTCTAGAAGCTAGACCACCAGTATTTCAAATACCCGTAAGGTCACCATGGTGAATGGATTCTAATAAAACTTCCAGACCAAGATAGAAAGAAAGTTCTGGCAATCAGCTTCTGAAAATGAGCCAATGAAGACCCTCTAGATACAACAGGATATTTTTCAATACAGTGCTAGAAGAGTAGTACACACACACACACACACACACACACACACAGCACCTCACCCCCATCGAGTGAATCCCAACTCATTACAACCCTAAAGGGTAGAGTGTAACTGCTCCTGTCGGTTCCGAGGCTGCAGTCTCACACGGGAGTAGATAACCTCATCTTTGGCCCAAGCAGCAGCTGGTGGTTTCAAACTGGTTTCTTTCCCCCTTGTCAGCCCAACAAGCAACCACTACGCCACCAGGGTCCTGACATACTCAAGTGTACCAATCACAAGGTGGGCACAGAACAAAGCAGACTTTTCTTCTGTGGTACACAGGCTCTCCATCAGGCAGAGCCACTCAACGCAGTAACAGCAATGACATTGTTCACTGTGGCACACAATAAGTCACCTTAAAAAGACAAAAATGAATCCATAGGTTACACTAAATAGAGGAATAAAAACAAACACACAAAGAAGCCTCGTGGTGGTCATTCCGAAGAGCTGGAAAGCTGATGGTGATGAGAATGGTCTGGCACTGAGCAGTCATGTGCTCCGAGACTGTTATCCTGATAACTATCACCTCCTCGAGCCTCTTTGTCCCTCGTTGACTCAGCTTCAAAGAGAAAACTTATCAAGATGCCCCTTTCCTTCAGGTCGATATGCCAGTACAGAGTGGACAGAGGCAACAGAGGTTGGAGGAGCCCCATGTTAACAAGAAGATGTCACAGAGGAAGGTCGAGACATGTCATTGTAAAAAGAGGAGGTGGGAAAAGCAGATCCCGGAGAACACACACGGCAACACGTGGTGACCATAGACATTCCCTGAGGCTTTGTGTAGTGCAGGGAGAGGAGATGGATAGATACTAATATTTCTTAACGAGGCATACACTTACCAGGTTTATTCTGAGTGAAGAGTAATCCTGCAGAAGAGAGGGCCTTTGATATAAGGGAGGCTCAGTTTAAATCTGCCTGTTCTAGAAACTTGACAGAGCTCACATGTATGTACTAAGGGCCATTTACTGTGCTCAATTTTCCATCCTTCATTTTCACTTCTTCCATATAATTTATTTTATTATAGTATAAATATTTCAAATCATTTTTTTAAATTTTACAGGAAGAAAGAAAAGCCTAGAAAGGCAGCTAAGAAAGGTAGGAAGGCAGATGGATTGGCAGATTATCAGTTCTGCCAACAGAAGGGAGAGTGAACTCTATTTTGACATGTTTTATTGAAATTCGGAGATTCAATATCACACACTACCTAGTAAAAGTTATGGTATACATTACTTTTCCCATTTCTATAATTGGCTTTCTGATTTTTTTTTCTCTACCAATTTGTCCTTTCATTGATGCACCATTATCGTTAAAACCTGTTTTTCAGCTTATCCTTTTGCTTTAGACATGAGGCTAGAGTAAGGTTAGACTTAGTTTTCCTTCATTAAAAGAACGAAGCTTCATAATACACATACAAGTAGAGGTAGATGAAACAATCTTATAAAAACTACCTAAAAGAGGCTTCCTAGCAATTACAGTGAGCTAAGATGCTTTGATCCTCTTAAAGCAAGACATCATATGACTGCTGATTTTTTTCAATAGCAGTAGACCTCGACAGATAGGAAACTCTGCCTTAAGACCCAGGACCATGAGCACACAGGGCAGTCATGTAGCCTCCTGGGAACAGTGACATACTTTGCCTACCAAGTAGAGAATTTACAAACATTTCAGGATAAAGTTCTGACTTTGTGAATTCATGTGGTCATCTCATATCTCTAAAATGCACTGGAATCATGAAGTGAAAAAAATTAAAAATACAGGTGGGGAATTGAAGTTGTCTTTTCAGTCAGAGATGACCCAGAAGACGTTCCCAGCTACCATAAAACATGCTCAGATTCCCCCAGTGTACAAATATCATCACTGGGGTTTCTTACTAAAACTTTGCTCATACATCATGTCCATATTTCTCGCAGAAGAATAGCATCCTCTGAGAGTGAAACGTAAAAGCTGATCATCCACGTATGTGCAGCCATGATGATTTTGCTCTCTCGGGACACAGGGAAGGCCAGAGAGAAGACCGTGAGAATGACAAGTCCCACATCCTTGAAGAATGGCAATAGGAACATAAAGAGGATGTCTTCTTGGGAGTTAAAAGTGTCTGAGACAAAAGGTTAAATGTTATCTTAGGAGTAACCATCTACTCTTAAAAGGAAAGAAGCTTACATAATCCAATGCTACAAAATGTTCCTTAAAAAAGACATCCACTTTCATAGACCAGTCATATTTTCTCAACTTCCTGTAAATGGATTCAAATGTTTTAAAGAAAACCTTGCTGATAGCTTAGCTATTTTATTTTGAATATTCATATCACTCCAAAGCAACACAAGTCAGTGCATAAATATGCACTGAATGAACTCATTTTAGTTTTCAAGAAAAAGGATGGACCTGGGGAAACCACCATACTATCTTACCTGTTGGCAACCTAGAAATTTGGAAATCTATGCAGCTAAGGCAGAAAGAAACAGCAAAACAAGTATGGCAGGAATCTAGCTGAAATCTAATTACAATATCAAATTAAATATAAACACATGCACTTTGCTCAGAAAAGAAACATTTGGACATGTTCTCAAAATGTATCTTATAACTTTACTTAACATATTTCTTAGTTTTCCAACCCCATAACAAATCAGAGGTAATGAAGATAAAATAAGATTGTTATGTGGTGTTATGTAGCAACCTTCTCAAAGATGACAGATAAAAAAAATGAAGAAACATACAGACAATCATATAAAAAATATTTGGGGTTTCTTTGTACAGGTTGCAGAACTCTACATACTTCTCTATGCTCTAGAAGTTCGATGGAGAAAGAGAGCGAGCGAGAGAGAAATTATTAATGTTTCGGTACCTATAAGGATAAACCTTTAAACCCTAAAGGAAAAATAGAAAAATACTCCTCTATCAAGGTTTCACATAATGCCATAAGCATAAACTTGCTCATGGGAATTTTGCAAATCTTGCAAAATTTTTAAAATCTTGCTCATGGATCTTCTGAAAATTTGGCCTACCATTGCTTGAAAATTGCATCAATGAGTGTGAAATCTTTATCAATCATTGTATACTTGACCCCAATTTTTTCATAATATCACGAAATGCTGAAGATGTTTTAATATACAATAAAGATCAAATTTCAGATGTGAGTATTACATTCAGAGTAATTTCCTCATAATTTATACATTTATAATTCTAGATAAACTGATAAGACTTTTATCACTAATTAGGGACAAGCAATATATATTATAACATTATACATTTTCTAGAATATTCCTACTAACAATCAGAATTTGAATTGTTTAACATTTACACTGAAAAAGCTTCAAGTTTATCATAATTGAGAGATGGACAACCCTGAGAAAATACAGGTAAGCTGATCTGTCCTGATCATGTGTTTTTAGTCTTTGTTCTTTAGTAATCAATATAGTCAGGATTAATTATAAAATACTTCACTTCTTGTGGACAGCTGTACCCTATTTGTCCTGTTAGATATAAACGTTCAAGACAAAGGTGATAGAGACTGACCAGTTTTATATACCACACCAGTGTCTTCCTCTTCCTAGATTGCTATAATACTACATTTCCCAGCTTCATGGACATGTGACTAACTCCTAACCAATTAAATGTAGTCACTATGCACACACAAACCACTCCTTCCATTTCCCTTCCATTGCCTTGATGTAGATGAGAAAATGGACTTCTAAGGCAAGGGGTGATTAAGGAGAACCCCAAACTGAAAACTGCCTGGGCTCCTGAATCTCTCAAATAAACTCCCTGCCATTGATTCAAGTTGTCTGTGGTATGGCGGGTTAAATGTTGGGCTACTCACCACAGGTCAGCATTTCGAAATCATCAGCCCTTTTGTGGGGAAGAGGTGACACTTTCTATTCCCATAAAGACTAAGAGTTGTGGAAACGCAGAAAGGCAGTTTTCCTCTGTTTTATAGGGTCACTGTGAGTCAGTGCTATTGAGTCTGAAGAATCGATAGAAGAAGAACACTCCACCACTGTGGAAAAGAGTTCTAGTCTAGATGTGAGCAAGAAATAAGCTTCTGTTGGAATTACATGACAGGATTTGTTTGTACTGTTACCATACAGAACACAATAAAATATGCAAATGGGGTCACCCACCAAAATTGACTGGGGAAAGCAGATGTAAGGATGAATAATGGGCCAAAGGAACTCAACCTGATCATGCTGGGAACAGAGCTGTCCTCGTGAATTGGACAATGAATAAACTTGAATATGAGTTGAGAAGAGGTTTAAACCTAAAAATAGTAAAGAATGAATCACTTACCTGGAAAGGTAAAGTAGGGAAGAAAGAGAGAGGTAACAAAAGCAAGGCATAAAAATCCAGCATACAGTTTGTATAGTATCCACTTACCCTACTGTATGATCACATTTTGTTACAAGTATGGAAGAATTTTAGGGATTCATTTATCTGATTAGAAACAAAGTCCTTTTTGTCTTAAAATGTGAGTCACTTTTCTGTGAACATTTCCATAGTAAACTAGGTGTCTTTTTTTTAATTTGCACACACATTATCCCTCTATCTAATTTACATTTGTTAGAAAGTGCCAACATTTTCTTTAATTATGTTCAGTGTGGTCCTTTTTCATGACTCTAGGTTTCCGGCCTCTTTATCTTTGCTTTTGAGTAACTGGGGACCTTTTTGCTAGAACACACTTAACACTATTTGAAATAGATGGTTGGCTGTGAGTTTGAACATATTTTAAGGATATGGAGCTTATTGGAATGGGATTTGACCCGTATTTCATTAAAAAGTCAACAGATCAGACTCATTTGGGGAAGCCATAACCTAGTTGATTTGTCCTGTGACTCCATTTAATTTAGCAGTCATTTTTTTATGGTAACATATTGTGAACCAACTAAAGAAAAATACCCACTTGGACTTGATGATATTTGTTTGTAGCTTTGTCCTGGTTTTAGTTTTCTCCTTAATGACTAAATGGCACCACAGTGGGTAATGCACTGGAATAAAAGTGGTGAATCATTAAAGAGTTCATAAATTTTAAAAACAGGGGCAGGCCTTCTGGGTACCATATGCTTCTAGAAAACTCAATGTTGTGCTGTATTAATTGAACTGTGAAGTTTTATTAGTCCTCTGTAAAAATGCTTGCAGAGAAGGTTGTATTAATGCTTGCCCTCAAATTGTTTACACTGCTTAGCATTTCCATAACCATTTATATTTCAGAGAAGTTTTTGATCATTAGTTAAACCTACTGTACATTTCTATAAGGAAATTCAGCTGTTTGGCAAAGCATGGGAATGACGAGAAAAACTATTACCTGACATTTGTCTAGGATTGGCCAGTGAGAAAAGAAAATGCATTAGAATATTAGTCTTGCCACAAACCTTAAGTTTGTACAAATTGCCTGGCCCTCTCCTTCAATATGGGTGGAGTAGTTGCAGTAAGTGTTCCCATCATGGTGGAGAAAACACAAATTACCTACGTCTATACCTGTTTGTGCAAACTGATGGCGCAGGACTTTGCAATAGAGTTATGGCAACTCTACCTTCCCAAATCAGCTAGAAATCATTGAAGACCATAGCACTGCACAGGTCTGGGGGACATCATTCATGCACACTGAGTTCCACACTTGAAAGGGCCTCTCAAAGTATTCTCATGAAAATTACAACCCAAAATGTATGGTTCTTACTGTCAGTTAGTTTGTTTGCTGCTGTCACATCAGATCAGCTTCATGATGATCTTGCATCCAAACAGAAGGAAACATTGCCTGGGCCAGTATCATCTTCTTGGTGGTGAACATATTTGAGCCCATTGTTGTGTCTACCTCAGTCTCTCTCAATCAGACCTACCTTGTTTTCATTGACTGTCTCTCACCTCTCTAATCAAAGTGGATAACCTTTTCTAATAACTGATAAACATCACACTGGGATGATTTTAACATCAAGGTAGCTGCTACTACAGTTACTCTTATATGTTCACACTCAGACCATGTTTCCTATAATCTTGAGATTATACACAAGATTAAAACCTAGTCTGGGTTAAAGTAGGTTCAAGCTGCTTTTGACGAGGAAAAATATACTCTACTTAAGAGAAGTCACAAACAGGATGGGCCAGGAAGAAGAGAATACATGTAAGCCAAACAATCTTCATCACAAATGATGAACTCCTGTAGGTTTCAGAAGCATTAGCTCATAGGAGAAATGCCTACAACGATATAAGATTTAGTAACACATTTTATTTTTTATAGTCTCAAGTCAATATAACATGCAACAGCAGCAACATAGCCTCAAATTGGAGAATTCAAGTACTGTAGATGAATTCAAAGAATATTTCTGCGTTTTTCCAAGTAACAGTGAAAGAACGTCATGTTATCTAGTACCCACTTGCAGAACTATGGCATAAGACTCTTCAAGAGAAGATATGCGTATCTTCAACCAGCATCCCTGGTATTTTTTATGTTTGGAAAATGCCATATTAGACAAGCCCTAAAATCTTTCCTTCCAAAATGTGTCACTCTTAATAAAAATTAAAGTACTAGATAGCATTCATATTACTTACTATACAAAAGAAATTAATTTCTGCTCCTTTATTTACTAAAACATTGAACACACTGCATGAACTAAAATGATTTACATGTCTGTCTCTCTCACTAATGGATATTGACCATGGGGTTTCCGTACTCTTTGTGTTCCTGCTGGTTAAAGAAGGTTTGGTTCAAAATAAAGGCTCACTACATGCTGAATTCATGAGTGACCAAAGTAAAGAACACCTAAACTGTGGCAGCTGGTTGTTCATTTTATACCGTGTCTTCCCACCATTTAGACCTCTCGGTTCTACCTTAGAATATTACTAACAGGATGAAACACATATTAATGACTTCTATATATACCATTAGAGTTACAATAGTATTGCAATCAACCACAAGCAAAAGACCAGCAGTGAAAACCTGCCCAAACAGACTAAGGAGACAAGTCTGGCTATCTACTTCTGAAAGGTCTCAGGCTCAAACACCATTTGGGGTGTCTGCACTCTGCACAATCAGGTGCTGCCAAAAGTCAGAACTAACTTGCAGGCAACTGCAGTGGTTAGATTTTGTGCCAACATGTATGAAGACAGGGATCATGTCCAACCTATCAACCTACATGTTGTTTCACAGATTTCATGATGAAGACAGTTATGTTTTGTACTTGGCAGCAACTGCAGTTGAATATGAATGGTCAACCTCCCTGCAATGATGCCAATACATGAAGCAAACAAGAATCCGTGCTAGCTTTCTGCATAGTTGATTCCACAGTAACAGCACGCTTGCCACTTAAGCTTATTTGATGACGCGACATCATCAAGGTCTCTGTTCATGTCAAACCTGTGACCATTCTATATACATTTGTTTACCTTTTTCCAGGTTTCTTTTCTTTTTTAATTTTGATAATTTTATTGGGGGGCTCTTAGAGCTGCTACAGCATTCAGTACATCATTTGTATCAAGCACATTTGCACACATGTTGCCACATACATTTCCAAACATTTTCCACTTGAGCCCTTGGTACAAGCCCCTCTTTAAAAAAAAAACAAAAAACTCCCCTTTCCCCTCCCCCCCCTTTTTTTAATGAATCATTTTATTGGGGGCCCATACAACTCCCATCACAATCCCTAACAACATCAGTTGTATGCAGGCCACTTTTACATATCCATTGCCACCATCACTCTCAAAATATTCTTCCTCCCTCCAGACCCCTATTATCAGCTCCCTATATTACCCTTCCACCCCCCCTTCCCCCTTGAACCATTAGTAATTTACAAATAATTTTTTCACCCTGTACACTGTACAATTTGTCCCAACACTCACTTCCCTATTGTCCATGTCCCAGAGAGGAGGCTACGTGTAGATCCCTGAAGTTGGCTCTCCCTTTCTATTCCTCCATCCCTCAACCCTCCTGGTATTACCACTCCTATTACTAGTCTTGATGGATCATCTATCCTAAGTTTCCCATGTTTCCAACTTCACTGTACATCTCCTGGTCTAGCTGGATTTATGTGGTAGAATTGGGGTCAGGATAGTGGGTGGGAGACAGCATGGGAACTGGAGGAAGGTTACATATTTCATAGCTCCTACCCTGTATCTTAACTGGCTCATCTCCTCCTTGTAACCCCTCTGCAAAAGGATGCCACCTCACCTATTGATGGGCTTTGGGTCCCCAATCTGTACTCCCCCTCATTAATAATAATATAATTTTAGCTCATTGATGCCTGACACTTGATCCCTTCACCACCATATGATCACTCAGGCTGGTGTGCTTCTTCCATGTGGGCTTTATTGTTTCTGAGCAGAGCCCTGGTGGCGTAAGTGGTTGAGTGTGGGACTGCGGCCCGTGGGCTTGGCAGTTCAAATCCAGCGGCGGCTCTCAGGACCAGCACTGGGTAGCGCCCATGACCACCAGAGGCAGTGATGCCCACAAAAACAAAAACAAAAAAAAGAGTTTTATGTTTACTTTTTATACAAATAAATATACTAATGGCTTAAAAGGGGGGGGGGGGAATCGATACTATCCTAGGGTCAATTTCCATGATAAAAATCAATATTCCCTTAAACACTATTAAAGAATTTCTGGAACACCTAGAATGAGTCTATTTCTTTCAACTCTATCCTTTTGTGAGAAACAGGGATCTAAATGGTATCATTTTTAGTATTCTTTATAAAATACAGGAAAATAATTGGATAGTGATTGTATAAGATCAGTGTAATTCTCTTTTCAGAAAGATTACTAAAAAAACACAAGTTTTATTAAGAGCATTTTTTTCTAAGTCAATAGAATGTATATAGCACCTAAAGATAGTTTTAATGCAGAAAAAGACTGATTTTATGTTTCTGGTAGAGTTCATTTCAGCTCTCTGGTCATAGTTTGTTATTTGCAATAAATAGAAGAGCCTTCCACCAACCTATCTCATTTTCTGTCTTGAATTTCTATGTCATTCATAAACTTCCCAAAGTCAACTAAGACCTCCATAAAATGCTGTTGTCAACAGAGCTGAATTATTTATAGAAAATTAATTAACCCGAAGAAAATGTAATGAACCCAGAAAGAAAGCCTAGTGGAATAGTAGGCTACACACTGAGCCATCAATACAAAATTCAGTGATTCAGGCTCACCAGCCTCTCTGGTGGAGAAAGATGAGGCTATCTAGTCACATAAAAATGTGGCCTTGGAAATAGAAAGAGCCAGTTTTACCCATCCCTATAGGGTCAGTGTGTGTTGAAATTGACTGGGCAGCAGTGAGAGAGTGAGTAAAAGTCAAAGAAGCTTTGTTCTGTGGTTGTCATCTTTATCATGTACTTTTCCCTTTCCCCTAATCAAGCAATTCTGAGGATCCTTGGTGGTATAGTAATCTCACTGGACTGCCAATCACAAAGTCAGCGCTTCAAAACCAACAGCTGTTCTCCTGGAGACAGATGTCTACCTCCATAAAGATGTATAGTCTCAGAAACCCACAAGGGCAGTTCTACTCTGCCCTATAGGTCCCTAAGGTCACTACAGCAAGGAAGTGACTTGATGTATTGGTAAGTTTGCTTTATTTTTCATTCCATCAACCAATTATGACTTGGAAAGTACTTCCTCATAAAATATCAGCTCCAATGGATAGTTTAATATTGTACTAAAGGGCTTCAAAAATTCATGTTAAAATGAAAAGGGAAAAATAGAATATCTATACTTTATCTCTCATTATTATTCACTGCCATGAAGTCGATGACCCAAAGGACAGGGTAGACCTGCACTTGTGAGTTTCTGAGATTATAACTGTTTTAGGGAATATAAATCCCTGCCTTTCTCCTACAGAGTGGATGGTGGTTTCAAACTTATGACTCTGAGTATATTAGCCCAAAAGGTAACCACTAGTACATGAGTACTCCCTTTCATTCTCAATATAAAATCCATCAAGTTCATGAATCAATTATGACTCATGACATTTAATTATGACTTATTCAATAATGATTCAATTAAGACTGAGTTCTCATGGCTCAACTCTGAAAGATAGGGTAGAATAGCCCCTGTGGGATTTTGAGACTGTAACTCTTTATGGACGTAGAAAGTCTCCTCTTTCTGTCAGGAAGGAAAATAGGTATCCATTAAATGATTTGTAAGATTAGAAGACAAAAAGAAGTCAGAAGGAACTAAGTCAGGACTATAAGGTGAATGTCTAATGGTTTATCATCAAAACTCTGGCAAAGTTTTCCTTGATTGATGAATAACATTGTTGTGACAAAGCTTTGCTATGGTGAAGAAGGATTCTCTGCTGAAGCTTTTAATGTGTTTCTCCTATAGCTTTGGCTAATTTTATCAAAATGCTATCATAATAAGCAGAAGATAACATTTATGGTCTTCCAGAAAGTCAATAAAGTCAACATGTCTTCAGTATCGTCACCCAAGAAGAAGAAAAAAACCTATTCCCATGATTTCTGTCCTTGACTGATGCAATTTTACTTTGACTAGAGCAATTACCTTGGTAGCTGTTTCTTGATTGTGCTTTGTTTTCAGTATCATACGGCCATAGCTATATTTCATGTTAAACCTTTTTAAACAATGCTTCAAGATGTGTATCCCACTTGTTTAAAATGTCCGTTGAAAGCTCTGCCCTGGTCTTAAAGGAATGAATATAAACAAGTGGCCATCTAGCTGAGAAACAACAAAGCCCACATGGAAGAAGTACACCAGCCTATTCCAACACAGTCGCTTTAGACAAAGTGGGTACATTAGCAAATGTGGCGAATAAAGATTTGTTTTATCAAAAGATATAGTACCTGGGGTCTTAGAAGCTTGAAGATAAACAAGTATTTATCTAGCTGAGAAATAACAAAGCCCCCATGAAAGAAACACAACAGTCTGTCCTGATACAATAGCTGTAGACAAAGCAGGGGCATAAGCAAATGTGGCAAAGAAAGCAGACAGTGTCCGGCTATCAAGGGATTTAGTCTGGGGCCTTGAAGGCTTAAAGATAAACAAGAGAACTTCTAGCTGAGAAGCAACAAAGCCCACACCAAAGAAGTACAACAGCCTGTGTGATCACGAGATATTGAGAGGGTCAGCTATCCGGCACCAAAGAACAAAAAAATCATATCATTGTGAATGAGGACGAGTGCAGAGTGGGAACCCAAAACCTATCTGAAGGAAACCGGACATCCCCTCACAGAAGTCTTTCAAGGAGAGGATGAGCCAGTCAGGGTACAATGTAGCACCGATGAAACATGTAATATTCCTCTAGTTCTTAAATGCCTCGCCCCGCCCTACTCCCCACCCACCCAGCCCCCCAATTCTACCTTACAAATCCGGTCCACATTTCATGCTTGGTATCACAATAATTTCTCATTATTTATATTCCCCCATTTGACGGACCTTTCCTAATGTATACAACATTTTACAATGCTTCTTATGAGACTATATTGTTCTTTTTTTGTCAATTACAAGGTTATCAAAATATTTCTGCACCAATTTTATTATATATTAATATTTAATATTTTTAACAACCCCAAACCAAAACACACCACTTTGAGTGCATGTCAGCAATACAGTGTACAGTTTTCGGAGGCTGTCCATCTTTATGGGAGCAGATAACCTCATCTTGCTATCATAGTGTGACTGATAGGTTTGAACTACCAAACTTGCAGTTAGCCATTCAACACTTACCTGAGAATGCCATCCTATAAATATTACTTGATGGACTAGCCTGGGAAGCTAAGCACTTACAAAACTATCTAATGGGATTGTGCACTTCTGATCAAAAACAAATTGGTCCACTGTTCTGAAAATGAACACATTTGAAGTTCGTGGATATAGTGGAAGAAAATACAGAAAAGCCCCAGATCATAAAAGAGATCATGCTTACTGATCAACAGAAATTTCAAGAACACCTCATTAAAATAGCTCCTTTTACACTCCAGGTATGGAACTACACTCATTCCTTCAGCTCAATTTTCAGACACAATAGACACATATATAAAGGGAATAATAGCACGATTCAGGGATGTACACTGAGGGGACTGTAAAGAATGAAATATGTATGAATTGTTGAATATAAAACTGATGATTGACTCTGTACGCCTTCACCCAATTTACATAAAGTTAAGAAATAATAGGAAATCAAGTTGGTCCATGTCTACACAGATTAGAAAGATGCTAAATAAAGACTAGCTAGGCAATTACATTTCTACACTCGCACCATTTCAATGTTATAACTTGGATTTAAATAGTTCCCATGTAGTTTCATCCCTCATTGGTTTTGGTGGTGTCTGAATTTTATTTCTACACTATGATTACATAGCAAGGTATTTGTATTTTATTTCCATTACATGATTACATAGCCTTATCAAATGTTTCATTTGGATATAGTTGTTGCCTCTGCCATAAATTTTATCTTCCCCATTAATCAAGCTTCCCCAGCACTCCTATTAAGTCAAAATGGAAGGGAAACAAACTCTGTGGACTTAAAAGGATGGAAGCAGAAAAGGAAAGAAGAAAGAGGCATGGACCATTATTTTTGAAAGATAGAAAAAACAGTTTCTGGTCTTGAAAAATAAAAACAAACCTCTATGTAAATTATAGGCAAAACATTTTAGAAGTTCAAGGAGTTTGCTGCCACTTCTGTACTTACCAACCAATTTGTTCCTCTTGATTTTAGTGTGGTTTCTGCTGTTGTTGTCGTTCATTTATTTTGTTTATTCCAGCCACAGGGTGGAAAATGACCTGGTCATTCTTGTAAAGGATTTAACTGGGATGTTGAAGCATATACACTAAATGCAAATGTGGCTTTAAGTTTATCTCAAAAGAAAGGATGATAATGCTATATTCAATTGTGATGAGAAATACAGGATCAATATAGGGCTTTTAGGAAAGGGTGCGAGAAAAATACATAGGAAACCAAATGAGTGGTTCCCAAAGTGTTTTGCACAAGTAGTGGAATTTCCTACAAGATGATGCAGACACTCACTATCCCAAGGGTAAGGACTGCAGACTCAAGGGATCGTGAGTATGGTCAGTGGGACCTAGTGCTCTGAGGTGACCAACTGACAGCAACTCAAAACCAACATACCTTTGCTTTTTTCACAGTCTCCCAGCTTTATGTGACAAATGTTGAGTCTGCCAGACAGGCCTCTGATCTCACAGATGAGGGTTACTAAAAGTTCAACCCTCACACTTGTGAGGATAGCATACCGTCATCCAAACCTAGGAGATATACAGGTTAACTATTCATGTAATGGAGCCTGATAAATCCTACATGTGTATAAAATTCTTTCTTCAACAATGCTATATCCCTGACTAACATAATGTCACCCTCAGTAGCGTTCCTGTGAAACCCACAGGATGACTGATAATGTACTACAAAGGCCTCATATGCACATGAAAGTTGGATATTGGGTAAAGAAGACGGAAAAAGAATTTGTACCTTAGAATCACAGTGCTGGAGAAGGATATAAAAAATATCACAGAGTTCCAAAGAACACACTTGGAAAGTGTACAGCCAGAATGTTCCTTAGAGGCAAGGATGGAGAGATTGTGTCTCACACACTTTGAACGTGTTATTGGGCAGGATCATTCTCCAGAGAAAGGCGTCATGCTTGGCAAAAGAGAGGCGGCCCAAAGAGGAATGCCTTAGACAAGATGGATTGACACTGTGGCTTAAACAATGGGCTCAAACATGCAAGCATTTGGAAGGACGGTACAGGACGGGGCACAACAGGGGACCCTGTTGTGCTCAGGGTCATTATTGTCTGGAAACAACAGGTTGGCACGAAACACCACACACGCACACACACACACACACACATTGTGAAGAAACGAGATGTTGCCACGCTACAATGAATAAGAGTCCTGAAGGCTCATCTCAATACAGATCAAAACCTCAAACTCAATGCCATTGAGTTGATTTCAACTCTTAGCGATCCCACAGGACAGGGCGGGACTGCCCCTATCGTTTTCCAAGACTATAACTTTTTATGGGAGTAGAAAGCCTCATCTTTCCCCTGAGGAACAGCTTGAGGCTTTGAATTTCCAACCTTGCAAGTATCAGTCCACTGTGTAACCACGACATCACCAATGCTCTCTTCTAAAGTCAAACAGTCATCTGAATGAGGAGCCAACTAAATCCCCAGAGGCGAAGCATGCCAGTCGATGTGATCCAAAGGAGGCTAAATTGGTAAGATCCAAATCTGGACAAAGAAATGGGGCTAGTGTCTAAATCCTACATACCTGTCTGAGTAAAGCTATTGAGGAGAGTGGGGCCCAAAATCCATTTGGAAGACCAGAAATTGGAATAAGTGTCCAGCAAAACCCCCAATGCACATAGACTAGGAACATCAACCACCCAATTTCAAAGAGCACTGTAACGTGGATTTTAGCAACTATACCTAGACGGGAATGTAACATCTTGCAATTGGATGCCCTTATGGACCCAATGTAAATTTATTCTAAATTTTTAATAGTCTCTGCATTCACTGAGATGAGATCTCTACCAATTTTATATGGCCATTGCCATTGGAGACTTGTTTGTTTTCTCCTCTAAAGTCTGTCTGTATAGGGAAATGAGGATGGGTGGAATTACGATAGTAAAGGAACTGATGATTACCTAGGGGCACAGAAAGGGGGAGGAGGAATGAGGAGTCCTATTAATGTATAAAAGAAGTTGATTGTGGCAATGATTTCATTGTAGTAAGATTTAACTATGGAATTTACGATATGTTACTAATTGTTTTATTTAAAGAACAAAAATAGATTCTTGTCCCAAGAAGAATGAGTGTTGGCTGTGCTGATCACAGAACTCCATAAACCACCCATATCACTCTGTATTTGACAGAAGCAGGTTCTAAGATTATCATTAAATGTCCAAATAAGAAACAGGAGTGGTGACCCAGAAATGTGGGGAGGAAAAGCATCCTTCCTGGATGTCAAGGAGATCCTGGCAGTTACTGCACTGGCTGGCGATGCAGGTGCCCATTAGGCCAGAAAGACCGTGTGTGAACGAGATGGCTACTTCACATTTAATAAATATTCATAACTTCATGAAATTAAATCTTAATACTACATTAGAGGCAGAAGCATTAAAGTCCATTCCTCAGGTAACCACAGAAATGAAATTAGTTGCTCAGAAAGCAAATGGGGTCAAGCAGTAGAGAATTAGACACAAAATACAAAACTTTGAATTCATTACTATATCAATGAATCTTGGTCAGGGGAAAAATTCCTTTCATAACTGCCTGGTTTCCTGTTAAGTAACACAAATCAACACATTGCACATAAAGTCCATTAACAGTTGAAAAAGCAAAGCGACTGACCAGGCTGCACCGGTGAGCTCATCACGGAAATCAGCAAGCTACACTGGGCTGACGACGAGGGTTGGAGGCCTTTGCTCAGCTGGGAATGCCGGTCCAGAAGGCGCTGTCAAGGGTGAGACCTAGAATACAAGACGAGTGAAATGTGTCAGATAGATTCTGGAGATGCTGGGAGTTCAGTGGCAGCCTTCCGGTGGGGAGACATAGGTTAGATTCCTCGGCAGTGCACTTCTGATGCCACCAACCACTGTCTGTCAATGGAAGCTTGGGTGCTGCTAAGAAACTGAGACCATTCAGGGGGCTTTCAGATTAAGGTGGCTTGGAAGGGAAGGCATGGCAAAAGTCCTGAATACCGGAGAAGCCTGCTCCTAAAAATCAGGCAATAAAATATTCATGGATCCACCAGGTCTGTTCTACAACCGATGGCAGAGATCGCGCAGAACTAGCCAGGTAGCGCTTTACTGCCATATGCATGGATTTGTCCTGAGTGAGGCCGCTGACTTAATGGTGGCTAATAAGAAGTAGGTCACGTCAAACCAGAAACGAAACACAGGGACCTGGCCGCAAGATGTCTTCCCCCAGCCAGAGTTTGAGCAAGTGACTCTGAAGCAGTCAGGAGAACTTCCCAGGTCTCTAAGGATTTGTCTATGAGTCGAGCTATTTACCAGTCTTGTTTATATCACAGGAATCTTATGATATAAATAATAGACAAGGAAGGAATCTATGATTAGGAAAGAAAAGGTACTTTTATAATTATAATTACTTTCTTATTCAATACCATTTGTATGCTGTGATTGTCATTGTATTTATATTAAAACCTTGTTTGTGTAAGTAACTCATCATATGGTATTTTGCACTATCAGGGTGAAAGATGTCCTTCTATAGATAGAAATTCTTGGGAAAATAACAATAAATTATTTTAATAGACTAAAAAAGGAATAAATAAGCTATAAACCATATGCATGACAGAAAAGTCCCATTAGATTTTGCATTTTCTTTCTAGAAGACTTCTGCCTGTTCCTGCCAACAGCCAGAGCAGCCATAGTGATGACTAGAAGTGGTGGTAACAGGATGAGCTTCTTGAAAGGAATTTAAGGGACTTTCTGCTTTTCATTTAAATGCGCTTCCACTGCCAGATACTTAGGCAGAGGAGAAGTAATTGAAAGGATATTTTTCTAACAATTTACTGGAATGTCAAAGTTTAAAAAAAAGCAGCAGCATTTAAAGTTATAATTAATGAGTTTCTCACTAAAATAGTGCATCCCAATTGCACTGTTTTTATAGACAGAATACTGTAACTCTGAAAATTGTATATCTCTATATCTTGAGACTCCATCATATTCATTGTGACTTGTTTTCCAGTTAGTATTTTGAAAGTGTTATTCTTTTTGCTCAAATATAGAAAGCATAGCATAAATTCATATTTCCTCTGAAGGATTCTATAACATGGACAAAAACACGTAGAGCCATCTTTTAAGTAGAAATATGTTCAAACTCAATTCACTATACTCGAGTGGATTCTGACTCACACTGACCTCATGGGGCAAGGTAGAACTGCCCCTGGGAGTTTCCGAGACTGTAAATCTCATCTTTCTCTTACAGAGTGGCTGGGGAATTTGTACTAACCATGTGACCAGAACACAATCTCGTTAACCATCATGTTACTCTGTTACTCATGTTACTCATGTTACTCTGAAATAAGTTACTCTGTTATTAAAAATAGTCACATAGAAACAACAGTTTTAATTCGGTTAAATTCTCAACTACATCTTTAGTACTCAATATGGATTAAAACTTAGTTAACAAAATAAAAAGTACAGTTTCATAAAAATTTTTCATAATTCTATTGATGTATTCTTTTTAGCAATATCTCTATAATTATAATTTTTGTGGAAATAGGAAGGCAGTATTTCTATTAAAAGAAAATGAAGAATGGTCAGTAGAAAACTCTTTTAATGGGCAAATTATGTCATAGTAGACAAATTACGTCCCCACCTGGCTAGGCCATGATTCTCTGTGGTTTGGCAGTAAATTGGCAGGGATGTGATGATTTCTCATGATGTGGTAAACTAATCAGACGATTAAGGGTGGACTGCAATACCTTTAATACTATCACAAAATGATTCCCACAGAAGGCGACTTCTCCTGGTATTGTGACTTGCAATACCTTTTATCTTCCAAAAGCCAAACAATCCTCACTGCCACCAGTCAATTCGGGTCCCCTATGGCCATTTCAGACAAAGTAGATTCCCAAAGTAGCCCCTTTGGGTTTCTGAGGCTATACATCTTTGGGGGACCAGAAAGCCTTATCTTCCTCCTGCACAGTGGCCAGTGGTTCAAACTGCTGACTTGTATGGTTAGTAGTCCAACCCGTTACCCATTATGCAAACAGAGTTCACTACATGACAAGAGATAAAAACAGGAAGAAAGTACCAAAGGTCAAAGGAACTCCTAAAGCACCAAAAAAGGAGAGTCAGGAATAGAGTGGGTCCTTGGGAACTGGGGTCCCTATATCATGAAGTTCCTGGGTCCAGGAAGCTTGGTGTCCATACGCACTGAGAATTGGAGATTTGCGAGGCTTGCTAAGAGGAGATAAGAACCTTCTCCAAGAGGGGACAGTAAGATAAAGCCTACTCCTGGATCCAGCATTCCGAATTGGAATTTTATTCTCCCTCAGCCGTGTAGTTTTGGATTGGAAAAGGTCTGTCAGAATTGTATCCTCTCACCATCCTTATTTAATCTGTATACTGACAAAATAATAAGAGAAAGGGGATTATGTGACAAAGAATCCTGCATCTAGATTAGAGGAAGGCTTCTGAACAACCTGTGATACACAGATGAGCTAATCTTGCTGACTAGAAGTGAGGAGGACTTGAAGCACTTGAGGATCAAGGGCATCAGCCTTCAGTATGGAGTAAAACTCACTCTAAAGATAGCCAACATCCTCTCAACTGGACTCAGAAGCAGCATCGTGATAAATGGAGAATAAGCTGCAGTGGTCAAGGATTTAATCTTTCTTGGATCCATAATCAATGTTTATGGAAGAGCAGTCAAGCGATCAAAAGACAAATTGCATTGGGTAAATCTGCTACAGGAGAACTCTTCATAGTTTTGAAAATCAAGGCTCTTATTTTGAGGAACAAGGTGCTCCTGGTCCAAGCCATGGTACTGATGACTGCCTCATGTCGTGTGAAAGCTGGACACTGTGTAAGGAAGCCTGAAGAAGAACGGGTGCCGACAAAGAATATGGACAGTATCATGGGCTGCTAAAAGGATAAACAAATCTGGTCTTGGAAGAAGTATGGCCACAGTGTCCCTTCGTAGCAAGGATGGCAAGACTTAATCTCACTTTAGACATGTGGCAGGAGAAGGCAGTGGCTAGAGAAGGACATTGTGCTTGGTAATGTACAGCAGCAACAAAAGGGAGAGCCCAGGGCTATTAAATGGTGCAGCATCTGTTGGTTTAAAATCTTGAAGCCAAACAAGTGGCCATGTAGCAGGGCATCCACAAAGCCCACATGGAAGAAGTACACCAGCTTGTGTGATCATGAGGTATTGAAGAGACCAGGCATCAAATGTTCAAAAATAATCTCACTGAGGTGAAGAAGGGGGGTAATGGTAAGAACCACGGCCCACCAGGGGATAATTAAATATTCCCATGCCGAGGGGCTGCACAGAAGAGAAGATGTATGCAGGGCGGGGGAAGCTTAGCCTGACTAAACACACAACAGTCCTCTCTTTCTTTGATCCTTCCTCTCCCCACTATAATGATCTCAGTCCTACCTTGCAAGTCCTGCTAGATAGCTGTACATACACTAGTATAGACAAGAGCTTTCGATATAGGGAATGGGGGATAGACAGAGCCCCTTAGAAACAGTAATGGGTGTAACAATTCTAAGACGGTAGGGGAAGAGAAAAGAGAAGAAAGGGGGGCAGGGGAATGGATACCAATGATGAAAGAATAACTCCCCTCTCTCAGGGAATGAACACCAGGATAGTAGTGTAGGGATAGAAGGGGCAGTGCAAAGTATGTATAAATAAGAACAATACATAATATATATATAGGGTTTGCAAGGTTCATGGTGGGGGGAGGAAGAGAATAAAGAGGAGCTGATATCAAAGGCTTAAGAAGAAAGATAATGTATTGAAGTGGTTGATGCCAATATTTGTACATGTCGGTTGATACAATGAATATATGGGTTGTCATAATACATGTGATATGCCCCAATAAAATCAATAAAATGATTTTTTTAAAGAGGGGGGGGGGGTCAAGCATAATAACCATGGTGAGATTGGTGCAGACCCAGGCAGTGTTTCACTCTGTGGTGCATAGGGTGCCTATGGGGCAGAGCTGACTTGCTGGTACCTAACAATGGCAAAACTAGGAGAGAATCCATTTGTGTTTCTTAAAGCTATCCACTATAGCATTCGTGTTAGAGCAGCACTAGATAACTAAGACAGGCTCTAAATCATAAGATTTCAACAGTGTGTTCACTTAACAATAATATATTTGCATAGCTCTTTAAAAGCTAGTTGGATGAATTGGGTACCATTCTCACAACAATCCTGTGAATAGCTAACTTGTAATTCCTCTTCCTGGTATGGGAGAAATTTAAGATTCTAAAGCTTACCAGTAGAAATAATAAAATTAAACTTTTACCTTTATACCAAAATTTAAAATTATGAGGTCTCTCTGTTTCCACACATCCCTGCAGATTAATTCCACAAATAATATACACAAGGCCATGCATGGTGGTATTGTAGATTATAAAATGGACTGCTATTAGGAAGATCCCTGACTAGCCACGAAGACGAGGAGCCATGAGAGACATGGCTGTGAGATCATTGCTAGGAGCTGGGGTAGCGCAATGACTAAGTGCTCAGTGCTAATTAAAAGGTGGTGGTTCAAACCCACCAACAGCTCTTTGGGAGAGAGGCTCCCATAAAGATCCCAATATGGGAAACCCTACGGGGAAATTTGTTCTTTCATATCGGGTTGGAATCAACTTGACAGCACACAACTTGAGTCTGAAAGTGAACCAAAAGGGAAACATAAATTTGGCTTCCAAAATACAAACATTGAGTACCTTTTTAACATTTAAACCATTTTTTCCTATTCATCCTTTTTAATGACTGCCAATCACGGCATATTCTTTGGAAACTTTTGTTATCTAAACACTTTTATGAAGAAAATGAATAGGCATTCATACTTGTTTCTATTTATTGTGCTTATGAACCGAACACCCATTTCTAATCAGCCACCTAAAATCAAAGTTTTCCCTCTAATTACAGCTGCACAACTGGGATATTTCCACTAAAAAGAGCTCTACAGAACTGCTTTAAAAAAAGGGTGTTGATCGTCTTCAGTCCTAACTCGTACACGCACATCGTGCTTGTGTTCATCACAGGCTCTACACAACAAAACAACAGACCAGCAGCAGTCTTATTCACACCTTTTAGGGAAAAAGTTGATAAAGAATTTTAAGCAAATTGCGACCATTTTTAGCTGCATGGGGGGAAAGTAGAGGAGGTGGGGGGGGCTGTGGGGAACATCTGTCAATGAGAATGGACAATTTATTCTGAAATCCTCCCACACTTCTTTATCCACATGAGCTGCAAGGAAAATATATAGAAAAAAGAAGCTTCCCCTAGAATATTAGCCATTTTTCTGATAAGTCTGAAGTCAACATAATGGGAAGCTGGCATTCAAGTGGGTAGATAAAACAGAAAGGAACGGAAAGAAACATAATGCAGCTTGCTTGCTTGTGTGGAATTTCAAAGCACATGAGAAATATATCTGCTTTCAATTAATAATAAAAAATTGCACATTAGTGTGTCCATGCTTTAAAGATTTGTAGGTGCATGGTCAGGAAACAAGCACAAGCACAGCAAGAACCAAACTGCTGCTGCAAATCATTTCGCTGCTGGGATCTAGGGAGAGTTACTTTGCCCCTTGATTATACTCCTCGAACTACTTGGAGCCACAATAAGGAACAAGGGTTCTTTGCTTCAAAAAGATAATCTCTGCCTATAAATTAGTCAGCTGTCTGCAAATAAATTACAGCTATAATATGTACATGGATAACGCACAAGGCAGCAGTCCAGGAAGGGGTCATCTTGCAATTTCTAGCTTGTACCTGAATAAGGGAAAGAGCGGACACAATAATTGCATCGCCCCCGGAGCCATTCACCCTCCTGGCATCATTACCCTCATTACCATCCTGGAGGTGGTGCTTCCGGAGGCTCTTTAACCATCCATGTACAGCCCCATTCAGCAGCATTGCAAGCTGGCTGAGTCCTCACTTACACTGTGCTGAGTAACGGATATCGTTCCCATGCGAGGCTTGGAGAATTTAAGGGGCTCATTCACAGCCTGTGACTGGTCAAAGAGTAGACTGGTCTTTTCATTCTTGCCTCCATCTTCTTTTCAGTGTATTAAATGAATTGGAGGCCATTCTAGCAGAGTTGCTTGACAATCCATGCTCTTCTACCTAGTAATCACAATTTCCATCACGACTCCTTTTCGAAAGGCTCTAGGTAGTCATTGAAGAGATTGAATTCCATCACAAAGGACATTGAAATTAACCAAAAAGCTGGAAGAAACAGCTACATTAAACATTCAAATTTGACTTAAACTGCAAGTTCCCTGGATACCACAAATTTTTCTCTTGCTTTTTAAACCATATTCTGAGTTGCTTATTACAGTTTTCCTTAGAGCCAATTAGTTTTCATTTTGATACAATATGACTGTGGCCACAGAAACTTTTTGTAGCCCATGCAGCTTGCCAAACGAAAACATAATTTTCCAGATTTAGACAAATGGTAATAAGTAGTTCATAACCTTTCCCTTTCATACATAACCTTTCCCTTTCACCTGCAGGTCCTTCTCCTGTCAGATAGTACCATTAGCCCCTTCTAGTTCCTCAGGGACTGACTCAATCACGTGCTCACTGTGGAAGAAGTCTCCTGAGGGCAGTGCAAGGAGCACCAGGAGTGCCGTCCCACCAAAGATACAATATTCTGCCATCACTTCACATTTAGAGAAAAAACTTCAGAAAATGGTTCTCAACATGCAGGGCCATTTCAAAGACCTTTTTAAGTTCATGAAAGACATTCCATTACCCATTATGGAAAACACATTCGAGCTCATTTCTCTGTGTCCTACAGTCCCCAGGGACGGTCACCATAGCCAAAACCCTCTCTTCTCGAAATCACTTTTCACAGCTGAATCCTCCCTCCCCTTTCTGCACTTGTTCAAATAATTGCTGCTGTGTTGGAGTCTGGATGTGGCTTCTACCTGGGATCCCTAGCTTTAGGGAGCGAGGAAGCACATGCCAGGGTAAAGGACATCTGATGGTCTGCAGCTTCCTTACCTGACAGTCAAGTCCCTTGGTAATCCATTTTCTCCCACTCCACTTGCTCTTCCATTAATAATCCCTACGTTCCAGGTAGTCTGGCAATATTCCTAGGATGACCTTCAGCATATTAACTCCTCTTTAGATACTGGCGCAAAAAAGGAAGACCTTTGACAAGATGGCTACACAGGATGCACTGACTGTCTCAACCCTAAAAACACGGCGAGGGTGGTTCCGGGCCTAACAGTCTTTCACTCTGTTACACATTGGGTCAAAACCAAATCTACAACATCTAAGAACAAACGTTAGGTGGCTTCATTTTGGGACAAGGGGTTGTCCCTCCCATACCTGCAGAGGCTCCCATAGAGGCTATTGGAAAGCAGTCAGCAACTATTATACATCAATGAAGGATACCCCAAGCTGAGCATGTTAATACCTAAACCCCAAGCCAGGTGGGAGGTACACCTGGGAGCCCAATCTAGGCCCAGGCTCATGATCCCACCTAAGTGGGCCTAACTCAGCCAATGAGGTCAACCAATACTGTCAACTGCGCCTCCCCAGTCAGGGGGTGGACTGGAATAAAGGTAGGAAGCACACTGCTGCACTCTCTATTGCCTCTTGTCCCATGCTCACTTGCTCTCTTGACCTTTCAGGTCCCTGGGATTCCCCCGTTTCACATATGTGGGTGCTCTTTGCCACATGGTTGTTCATGCCCAGCAATGAACCCAAGCACAGCTTTCACACAGCCTAGCATGCTTTCCAGATAGTGTACCCCTTTAAGACTGTAAAACGTGAAACTTCATCTGTTCTTCATAAAAACTCACTTGGATGATACAACAAGCTTTGGCATTGTGATAGGTAAGCTTTTGCCAACATGGCCAAAAAAGTTAGGCAGGTCTATTGTGACAACATGGCCAATGAACATGGGTAAGATCAATTGAAGGGTGGAGATATAAATGGCTCAGTGATCCCTGCCCTTGCCCTCTTGCTCTTGGACCAGTTGGCTGCCTTATTCATCATCCTGTGCCTCGATATCCAAGCAACACTACCTGTGGACTGTGTTGATATGAGTTGAGGTTCCTTCAAGCCCTGCTTTGCCACGCTCCTGGAATACACATTTCTTGAGCTGGGGAATCTTGGACTCCATCACCTGACTGACTCTTGGTGACCTGCTTTGCTTGTGGCCGGATAGCCAGAATTGCTCTACAGAGGACTATTCAGCGGCCCTCAAGACTCCAAGGATTGCCAGTGTACTAGCTGTCTCACGCAAGTGAGTTGCACCAAGCCATTTGTACTGCTTTATATATTAGCTAACTGTTTACTTCTTATCTTATATATCCTTCTATCTATATAAATATATAAAGAGAATTACTAGTGTCCTGGTTTCGTTTCTCTAGAGAACCCTGTCTAACATAGGCATGTAGTCTATCAGTGTGCACAGCAACGAAGCGAGGTACATCGCACTCCAGCAGCCTAACACAATGACAGCATCAAGGTATAGGCATCCAGGAATCACAGCAAGCACTCCTTGTATGAGTAGTACTGTGGCTGTATGAAGTAATACCAACTGACTCATATGCCTTCACATCCACATTGCCTTTGTACCTCTCGCTGTGAAAGATACTATTTTCTAATCCTTCCCTGCCAACTCAAATACATAAAGTCCATATTGAGATGAAAGTTCTTAATTTTCAACATAAAGTAAAAATGGTTCATTGACATACTATACCTAGAATGGCATCTGCTAAATAATAATCTCAGTGCAGTGCTTATGTCCACCATAAAATTCAGTTCATTACCCTCCGGCTTTCTTAGCCCTCAAACTTACACAGTGGTCTGGTTGGCTTAGAGAAAAAAAGGAGGAAAGTAAAACTGAAATGGACTTGGAGTCTTGTGACAAACAAGTTCACTTCAAACAATAAACACCAAAAAAAATTCAGTTCATTAGTTCACAAAGATTATATTCCTCTCAGTCATTCCTGCACATACCACAATGCAGGATACACCGAAGGTGCTCAATAAATTCTTGATGAATGAATGAATGAGGGGAGGGGCTAAACCAATAAATATGTGATTTCCTGATTCAGGGTAGTATCATTCATTTAATTTGCTCATATAGGGCTCTGGAAGACTCAAATAAAATTCCTGACTTGGACCAGAAGAAGGAGAAATTTCTCAAAGTCTGTGCTACAATCTAGTAAGACCAGACCCTGATGGTGATGGTGTCTTTCTGGGTTGGGGGAAACACCAGATATCCCCCAACCCCATTCACCCAAAGTCTACCCCTCTACATTGAAGTGAGTTGCCAGAACTATAGCAAAGGTGGACATTTTCCCCTCTTAACAAGTTCAGGTCTCCCACTCCCATGAATAGATGAGTTCCCCAAATGAACATTTACATCAAAATAACAAATCACTACTCAGGAGACACAGGAGAATAGAAGGCAAACATCTAGGAATCTCTGTTTCACTTCGACTTTCCTAGCTGAAGCAGGATTGTGCTCATATGTTCCACCAATACATAGATTGTCTTAAAAATGTATAGGATTCTCGGGGCTGTGGAGACTGGGAAATTGGCAGCCTGGGTGACAGCCATACAAAGGATGCAGTGATCCTCCCCTAATGGAAGTTTTCCAGGAGCCGGGTAGCACAGTGGGAGACGTGTTGAAGTGCTGATTGCAAGGTCAGCAGTTTGAGAAGAGCTGCTTCTCTTGGGGGAGAAAGAAGAGGCTTTCTATTCCTGTGAAGAGCTGCGATCTGTGAAGCCCACCACGGCAGGGCTGCCCTGTCTCAGAGGGTTGCGGAATTGACTCAGTGGCACCAAGTTTGACGTTGGGGGGTGAGGGGGTGGTTCAGCGGTGCTGCTGGGTCCTTGTTAGGAAGCTAACAGCCACGACTGGAGACGAGGCCGTCTGCTCCCTTGAAGTTGTTCAGCCTTGGGAGCCCTGTACAGGGTCACTGAGAAGGGAAGGGACCTAATGATGTGTGTGTGCATGTGTGTGCCATGCATGTGCACAAAGGAGTCCTGGTAGCACATGGGTTAAACATTTAACTATGACACGGAAAGGTCCGTGGCTTGGACCCCTCAACCGCACGTCCTGGAGGAACAACTAGACATCTGCCGCTGCCAAGAACCAGAGTCGTGGAGCCCCACAGGGGCAGCTCCCCTCGGTCTGAAAGTCTTCGTGACATGTGGGGATTAACTCTGCAGCAATGGAGTTGGGGCTGTTCTTTGGTGTGAGACCACATCCAACCAGGGACTATAGGGTCACAAAGAGTGGGGAGCCCAGCTGCTAGCCTACAGGTTTGTCCCTCCACCTCACCCAGCAGCTGCACAGGAGGGCGACCTGTTGGCCTGCTTCCATACAGGTAGGTGTCAGCCCCTCAGAGCCGGCGCAGCACTGCTCCTCAAAGGGTGGGCGGCAGTGGAAAGTGGCTGATGGCATACAAGACCACTGCAGGAGACTCCCTGTGTACAGGGACAACTCCTGTCAATCCCCACGAACACAGGCAGAGCCCCATGCAGATCAATTTCTGCCCACTCCTTCTGGCAAGACTACTGATGGCACTTGGAGGCCGCCTGCCCACAGCTTGCTGGCTTTGCCCTTCAAATACCACTAATGGAGCAGAATGTGCCATCGAGAGGGCCACCCACCCCGTGCATGCCCTCTCTGTGAGAGCACGCTACCGGCCCAGCCCCAAGCCCAATTCTCGGGCATGGTGAAGGCACATGTAGACACAGGCCGCCTTGGGGGGTGTAATCCAGAGCAGGCTACGCAGCTTGGGAGGTTACTTATGCATATATTTTGCATATTTAAGATTGGATTTAGGAGGCTAGACTATAAATACAACTCTATGTAATGTCTAAAAATATAGAACTTAATCAGGAATGGCCTGATGGGTATTTCATTTCCTAAGAAACAACCCTGCCAACGACCGTGCCTGCACTCCTGCAAGGAACCTGTATCAGAGTGGTTGTGCCATGGGTTAAGCATTGGAAGGGTGACTGGAAAGTTGTCAGTTCAAACCCACCCGCCTGGAAACAGTGATGAGGTGCTATGCTTCCTGAAGGCTTTACTGCAGGCCTGACCCTTCTCGACTCTCTGCAGTCACAAGGAGTCGTATCCACTCAGCCTCAGCGGGGACAAGTAAGTCTTGGTTTTTAAACTACTTGGACAGAGCCCCAGGAGATCCAGTAGCCAAGGCATATCTCCAACAGACTCAATGCTTCAAAGGAGGATTTTCTCAGAAAGTCTCAGTGCGCTGATTTTTAATGGGGCAATCTTTGAAGGTCTCTACCTGGAACTTCTCTCCTTGGAGAACAAGAAATCGCAGGTTCCAGTATCATAGATGTGACCTGAAAACTAAGTTCACAATGCCCAGCAACTCCAGGATGTACAAGGCTCCTTGTCACAGTCACGACACAGGGGTCGTTTCAAAAAAAAAGAAAAGAAAAGAAAGGAGCTTTGTCTATCTGTAAATACACATGGGCAGAAGTCCAAAATAGAACTGTGAAAAGGAAGTAAAAGTTGAAGTGGAGGAACTTGCAACAGACGACCTCTGATACCTGTGTAGTAGGAGGGCTTTGTTAATGGTCCCCTATAACCTTCCCTGCCGAAAGCTAGCGGAGCAGATGTGCTTAAAAGAACCTGGCCCTGGGTCAGCTGACTTGCCAGAGTGAAGACACAGGTTATGATTAACTAGCTAAACACAAAAGACCTTTTCTAGCATTGCAATTTAAATCGACACCTTGTTCCTTTTTCAACCTCTGGTATGGTCTACATTAAAAAAAAAAGTGATTTCTTTAATGCAGTACTTGCCTCTTGAAGTTCTGATAATTCCTATATGTAGCAAAATGCCCATGTAAAACATCTCACTGGCTGAGCTCTCTGGAAGTCAATTAACCTCTCTTGAGTCTCAGTGACCTTAAACATAAATTATTTAACTTGTGAGGTTATTATAAGGTTTGAAGAAAATAAATACGAAGCAATTGGTGAGGAGAAAGAACTCTAAAATATTAGTTATTAGGAGCATTATTATTATAGACATTGTATTTTACTCCAGATCAAGTTCATCCCTGGAGAAAGCAGTAATGCACGGTACCTTTCACCATAGCATGGAGTCCTGCAGCACAGCTAGCTATTAATCGCTCTCACCCCACTAGGGTTACAATAGGGATCCAATTACGAGAGCATTTTTTCTATCCCTTCCTTTTCTATTACAAGGCAAATGTGTACTCTAAGGGACTAGACTGTTGTGCTGCACTTCGCCTTTGACATGCCACATCTGCTTTGCTGATGCTACGAACATAATGAAAATCACTTAAGTATTTATAGAAAGAAAAATGTCATACATATACATATGTGCATACAGATATACATATTAACAAAAAACAAAAACAGGAGTCACAACTATCGTTTTGTGCAAGGGTGAATAGAGACCTGAAATAGATTCATTTCCTTGTCCTCTTATTACTTCAGAGCTTTTCACAAAGAACTTTTCTATATACTTAATGGAGTCTCCATTAAGGTACTTAGCTACTAATTGAAAGGCTGGCCTTTTTAATCGACCCAGAGAAACTTCAGAAGCAAGGCCTGGCAAATCTCTTCTAAGAAGTTAGTCACTGCAACACTTAGGAGACCCAACTCTGTCCTAACACACATGGGTACTCTGTGATTCAGACCCATGGTTATAAGTTTGAGACATCCCTTTGGGAATATTGATAGAGGGCAAGAGTCAACTAAATGCCCTATCTATCATTGGGGGCCCAACTAAGACAGATCTCCTGGCATAGAGACAATAGTTACAGCTGAACCAGCACATGTACAAGGAAGAACCAGGAAAAACCCTTTGTCAAAAGAGGTGTGGCCCACGATACCTTTTCCCAAACGAGAGCCATGTTGTCACAGAATAAAGATTGCTTCGACTCTTCATCACCATCTTTGACCCTGTTTCCCACCAGCCTTTAAACAGGACATGACACAATCTTAAAATCAAGATTTAAATTAAGAAAGGTGTGTGCTGGAGCTGTATCCTTTCACCGTATTTATCCAAGCTGAACTCTGAGCTCAGATTAGGAGCAGCTGGGCTATATGGAGAGGAATGCTACACCAGGGCTGGAGGAAAACTCTTTAACAACCTGCAATGTGCAGATATTGCAGACTCGCCTGGTGAAAGTGAAGGGAATATGATGCACTTGAGGACAATCGCTGAGTACAAACTCAGTATGTATTTGACTCTGTGATAGTTAGGTCTTGTGTCAACGTGGTGGGGCAGAATTCTCAGTATTTTGCAGGCAGGGACTCCTCCATGACGGGATATAATGGAAATGACCCCATGAGGGAAATTGCTAGGAGCAGCACAGCGATTGTGAGTCCACAGATGGGGAGGGTCCATCTTCCTTTCTCAGATCACTACCCTGCTGCCATTGACAAGAAGTTTCCTTAGCATTTGGCCTATTTCTATCTAAGCAAATTCTATAGGAAAACCCGATTGTCTTCTTGCCAATGTGGATCCTGAATCTATCACATCAGGCTCCATTCATCCAGATTTCAGCCAACAACCTCCCAGATTGTCCACCAAACTTAGGAGCTATCAATGACCTGGCATATCACTTGTTGCCCTTGGATTCATTTAATTTGGCAGTCACCAGCTTGATCTGCTGAACTTGAATTTATCTACCTCTACCTACAAGGCCCTATTGGCCCTTCTGCTTCCCAGTTCATCATGCCCAACAGATACAGGAGTCAAGAAAAACCTCCAGCTTAATATTTGACCCAAGCTCTTAAACCAGACTGGACTTACTCACTTCTACAACAGTGGAAGCCACTGTGTTCAGAATATATATATATATATATATATATATATATATATATAACTAGTTTTGCTTTGCTTTGCTGAAGAATCCAGCCTAACATACCCTCCAACATATGGAAAATAAAAGGGGTTTAATAAGCAGCAGCATGATAGTCACAGAAAAGACGGAAGCCGTCAAGGATTTAATTGTACTTGGATACACAGTCAACTTTCATGGATGTAACAATGAAAAGGCAAATCAGGTATTGCACTGGGTAAGTTGGAGGCACAAAACCTCTTTAAATTGTTAAATAGCATAGGTTACCTTAAGCATTGAAGGACTAATGGCATTTTAAATCACTTCATATGTATTAAAAACTGGACAAAATAGAATTGTATTAAAAACTGGACAAAAGGGCATGCAACAGAACAAGCAAGGGAAACAAAGCAATGAAGTTCCCAGGGAATGATAAAAATAGACTTTAAGGCCAGGGTGTGGCACCCTGTCTACTGCACTGAAAAACACTCCTAAAAGTCAACAAACAGATCTGGAACTGTTTATAGACTTTTCTTTTTTGTCATTGGGTTTTGTTGTTGTTGCTTTAGGTTTTTTTGTTTTATTTTGTTATTTGGTTTTGCTCTGTCTTGTTTTTGTACTTCTTGTTGCTTCTGCATGTCTATCTAGATAAGACAGGCTGGATAAACAATCCAGAGGAGAAAACAATAGGACCAACAGTTGGGGGTTGAGAGGAAGATACAGGGAAAGGGGAAAGTATTAAGATAGCAGACAGACCTGGAGCCTCAACTCAAATACTCCCTCAACACAAGAACACTATGTTTTAATAACCGGGTATTCCATGATGCTTAGTTTCCTGAGGTGATCACCGAAGAAAAAGCAGGTAAATAAGCAAAGGTGAAGGAAGCTGGTGGTGCCTGGCTATCAAAAGATATAGCATCTGGGGTCTTGAAGATAAAGAAGCAGCCATCTAGCTGAGAAGCAACGAAGTTCAATGGAAAGAAGTACACCAACCTGTGTGATCATGAGGTATTGATGGGATCAGACCTCAAAGACCCAGAGGGGGGAAATCACTTCATTGTGAATGAGGGGCAGTAGAGACCCAAAGCCCATCTGTAGACCACTCGACATTTCTTTACGGAAGGGTCACAAGAAAGAGACAAGCCAGTGTAGCACCAAGGTAATATACAACTTTCTTCTACTTTAATGCTTCCTCCCCTCCACTCTCATGACCCCTTTCTACCTTACAAATCCAGCTAGACCAGCTGGATACAGATAAGACCTGAAAACACAGGGAGTCCAGGACAGATAAACGCCTCAGGACCTATAATGAGAGTAGGGTTCACCAAGAGGGGAAAGGGTAGGTGGGAGGATAAAGGGGGTAACCAATCACAATGATCTATATATACCCCCCCAGGGGAATGTACAACAGAAAAGTGTGTGAAGGGAGACATCAGTCAATGTAAGACATGAAAAAAAATTTTATAAATCACCAAGGGTTCATGAGGGTGGGGGAGAGGAGCTGGTGAATGAGGAGTCAATCCCAAAGTCTCAAATAGAAAGAAAATGTTTTAAAGATGATGACAACAAATGTAAAAATATGCTTGACACAACGAATGTATGCATGGATTGTGATAAGAACTGTACAAGCCCCCAAGAAAATGACTTTAAAAAAAAGAATTGATGCCTGTGCATTGTAGGGTAAGCAAATGATATTACAAAAAGCCTAGCCTTCCAGAAGAATGACAAAATTTGTCTTAGAAAGTGTACAGCCAGAAAACTTCTTCGAAAATGTACAGCCAGGAAACTTCTTCAAAGTAAGGGTGGCACCACTTTGTCTCACCAACTTTGGATATGGTTTGAGAAGAGATTAGTCGGGATGAAGGATGCCATGGAAAAGTGACGATTGGCCCCAAAGAGAAAACCACCCTCCACAAGATCACCAACCCAGTGGCTGCAACAGAGTGGACCCAGGATCACCAACCCAGTGGCTGCAACAGAGTGGACCCAGCAGCAACAAGGGTGAGCATGGTATAAGGCCAGGAAGTCTTTTGTTCTCTGTGTTTCTTTCATGAATTATGTGATAAATATATATGTATATATATATATTTCTGCATTTTCGTGTTAAAAGCTATTCTCACATTATCTCAAGTACACTGCTAGTAGCAGGATGATGCCAGTTTGTTTTATAAAGCACAATCTTAGTGAGATAGAAGAATTTTACACGATTTAATTGTCAAGTACATCGCTGCTGCTGTCTGCCGGAGAATGGGCCCCACACTCAGTGAGTCTTTTTTGCAGATAGGACAAAAAGCTAGCTGGTCCCCTGTCCTCCCCCACAAATGGCTGTGTAACAGATCATTCTGCCCCCCAGTGCTTCATCAGCTGATTCTCAAAAGGAAAGGGTCAGGAGTTTCTGTCCATTCTGTTTTAGTGAAGCTATGGTCAAACCTGTTCAGCACCAGATGAACACCAAGTTCCACTGGTAGTCCTGGGCACTGACAGGAGAAGGCTCAGCCCTTCACAGAGAAAGAGCTGCATCTGCACGAGGAGGCTTAGCTGGCTCAGATTAGGTGCCGATGAACCTTATTGACAAAACACACTGAGAAACTAAGCTAACTCACTACAATCAATTCTATTAAACCTCAATATCCTTATGAAGACTACTGTGCTGCTCCATTTCTGAGAATGGAGAGAAATTTCCAATTATAAAACTGCAAAAAGAATTTATTATCAATTACTAGATATACAAATATATTCTATGAATTCAAAATCAAAACAGCATTCAATCCAGAAGCTGCGTGCCCTTTGAGAGTGAGACTTGGTGTACAGACAAGGGGGAGTCAATCAAATCATTTTGTGCAGAGAACATCTAGGGAAGCATTGGAAAAGTAAAGCAGCTTATAGCTTTGCCAATTTATACTGTCTAGGACTTTAAAATCGTATCCAACCTGATGAGTGTGATATGCTAGACCACTGTTCCCTGAAGAGATGGGGTCCTGTTTGGCAAATATATATCTAACATAAAGAGTGTCAGTATATATCATATACATATACACATATATAAAGGGAACCCTAGGCACATAGTTGTTATGCGTTGAACTGCAACTCACAAGGTCAAACAGTTCAAAACTACCAGGTGCTCAGAAGAAAGAGTTTTCTTCTCCTGAACAAGTGAGAGTATTAGAAACTCACAGGGGCAGTTCCTCCCTGTCCTAAAGGGGTGCGATGACTCAGTATTGATTCAGTGGCAATGAGTTTGAGAGATTTGTTGATATCTGTATGTCTTTATATGTCTACACACTCATGAAGGGGACTTCAAAAATCTTTGAGGAGAAAAAAGTGTGTGGGAAAAATTCATTATCTTCTAATTCTATTTTTCCACAAAGTTTTTGAAGTCCCAAACACACACACACACACACACACACACACACACAAACTACAACAGATCAATGCGTAGTAATAGTTCAATGCAACATCTGTAGCAGTCCTTAAAGTTGTACTGAAGTCTTTGCTGTTTATCAAGTTGGTTAATCATATCAACTCCCAAGTTATTTAAATTGCCAGTTGCTGGGCAACCACATCTCTGTCAACTGTCACTCACTCTTAAGTTCCTGTGCAACACGCCTTTCAGGAAAAATCTTGAGATGCTTATTTTGGCAAGAGAAATGCACTTAATTTTATCCCTGAGCTTAAAGAGTCCGATAATGAGTGATATTTAGGAAATCAAGCAGGCTGAAGGTATTGGAAGGCAGGCAGTGTGGGGCCCGATTGTGGTCTGGATGGCATGCCAGTCTCAAAGTGGCAGGACTTCCCTCAGTAAAGTCAGTTGTCCTTTGGACCCTGTCCTGCAGGAGCACACAGCAGACACAACTGGAACTCAAGTGCTGCAAATGGCAGAACACAATCTGAAAATGCAGATGCCTCTCGGCACAATGATGTCTAGTTACGGTGTTTACAATCACAGTCTCATCACTGAAGGGGAATAAGAGTTACAGTCACAGCAATCAACTGCTTTTCGCTCTCGATACTGCTTTTTATTTTCCCTAAATAGCAAAAATATAAAGTGCTTTGCTAGTCTCATGAAAATTCCTGCATGTAAACATTGCTTATTCTCTTGGATATAAACCAGCATCCGTTATTTTCCTTAACCCGAGAGTTATTTTCTCTGCTGGTGCTATAAAATGTCTCTTCAAGGCGAAGCAATGTGCACAACCAATGAAGATAGCATAATGCATGATATCCGCAATGCACTCTCAATAGAAATAGTTTCAGAAGTACTGCTCTCTGCCTCTCTGAGTCTCAGCCTTGAACCAGACCAACTCTAAAGTGCTTCCTAGAAATCACGTTTCAGAAATCCATCAATCTTTAAATCAGTTAGTTCTCAGTTCCAGCCTATATAAAACTGAGCCAATCCAATAAATCATACTAGTTTAGGCTATTACATCTCACAAAAGAAATATAAATATATATACCTCAAGATAAAGAAAACTATTAAAAATGAATAATTTGCTCTGTTGAAGAAATACTTGAAGAAAAAATACAATTAGAAAATCTCTATGACATCAAGTAGGCAATGGATGAGACAAAAATAACTATTAAAATGTGTAATGTGCTCTTTGAAGAAACATTTAAAGAACAAATATAACTAGGGATAACTTCATGATACCAAGAAGGGAATGGCTTCAAAGAAAACACAATTTGTTGACTTTGAAATTAAAGTCACTTTATAACAAATATACACATTCTCTGTCTTCTCTCTCTCTCTCTCTCTCTCTCTCTCTCTCTATATATATATATATATATATATTTATTTATCATTGTGTGTGTCTAAATCACACTGAATTAAAAAAAGACAACACAGCAATACAAATAATTAACCAACTACTGGTAAAGGGAGTAATTAAATATATCAGTAATAAAACAAAACAAAAGAGAATAATTTAGAAATAAAGCAAGAAAAATAACAAGCAATAAGCTCCAAAGAAAACTTCTGTAATCAATAAACTATATAGAGAGGAGGGAAATAATAATTTAAGGAACAGTGAGATATGAAATCACTCTTATCAGATTGGATAATAGTTTAAAGTCTTTGTAAAATATTGGCCAGGGGGCTGAGCCCCGGTGGCATAGTGGTAGTGCGCAGGACTGCAGCCCACTGGGATGGAGGTTCAATTACAGCTCCACAGAGCAAAGGCTGGGCCTCCTACTCCCACCACCAGAGGGCAATGATGCCCCCCCCCAAAAAAAATATTGGCCAGGATATGGTACTGAAATTCTCCACTTCCAATGAATGTGTGGATGCCTGTGCCACATGAAACAGTGCAATACAAATACATGAAACAGTGCAATACAAATAATTCTCTATGGTTTGTGGTGGCAAGCGTCTCAGAGCTAATCTCCAGTAATATAAGTATGTTACCATACATGAGGAAAAAGAACTAAGGCTGAAGATGGAATTAGGCTGTTAGCAAAATGGGTTTAAAATAGGGAGATTATTCTGGATATGTCAAGTGCATCCATTATAACTCTGAGAGAGAGAGAGAGAGAGAGAGAGAGAGAGAGAGAGAGAGAAACAGCTCCACCCAGTTTTCTTGACTGTGTTCTTTATGGAAAAAAATTGCTCGACCTTTCTCCCATGACACCACTGAGCACCTTAAAGTTAGTAGTCAACACAAACTGCACCATACAGAATCCTAATAAAGTGAAAGCGGGTGGCTGAGAAGGCCAGAGTGAAAGGAAATTGTGAAACTGTTGTCAAATGAAAGGAAGGTTATTCTTTTTGAAGGTGGCAGAAAGGGCTATCATCCAAGGAATGCAGATATCTCCTAGACTCTGGGAAAGGCGAGTGAATGGCTTTCCCCCTAGATCTTCCAGGGGGAATATCGTTCTTCTAACCCCTTGCTTTCAGCCCATTGAGAGCCATGTCCGATTTCTAACCAACAGAAATAAATTATATTGCTTTCCTTACTTCAAGTCACCAAGTTTGGGGTAACTTGTTTCACTGGCACAGGAAACAAGTACAAGATCCATATTATACTCCTGGGGAATTTCCCCACATGGCCTTTTGGAGGCCATCATGAGAATGTTTATGGCAAGCCTGGTTAGAACAGAAATTTCATGAACAATCTAAATGTGTAACAAGAGAATGGATCTTGATCATTGCAGTAATTTATATAATGCAATGCCAAATAGCAATTACAGTAAAAGATCTAAGAGCTATTTAAATGTCAACATGAGTAGAAAAAAACGTAATGGTAAAATAATGAAATAAGGGAAGCAATGATCATTCAGTGCTAATAGGTCAAAGTGTCACCACCTTCTTCGCAGAAGATCCATGATTTACCCTGGATCAAGGACTCCATGTGCGGCCAGCGCCCATGTGTTGTGGAAAATTGAGTGTTTCAGTGATTCTGAAGAGGTTTCAGATAAACCTCCAGAGGAAAATGGACTAGGGAATGGAAGTCTGACAAGCTATTTCTGAAAATCAACCAGCAGGGACGGCCCAGAGGACCAGGCAGTGTTTCCTTCCATGGTGCATGGGATTGTCAGGGGCCAGACGCTATCTAGTGGCTACCAGAGCAATGAAATCACAAGCCAGACGCAGTTAGCATAATATATAAAGTGTTCATGTAAATCTTAAAAAAACATACAAATGATATTATGTCACATATACGTGTAAAACTATGTGCAGTTAAAGAAGACATGGATGTGGACAATAAACAATGTTCTTAGGATGGTCAGTGAATTGCATAGCTGAGTTGTTTCATTTCTTAAAATAAAAACAAAAGCCCTGAAGTATCATGACAGACTGTACAACTTTGACTAAGCTGAATGGTGGAAACATGAGGACTGGTAAAGGGTATTATTTTTGTATTACTGAAATACTTCATGATAAAAAGATAAACAACATATGTTCAAATGACTTATTTTCCACGGGTTCACAGGCAAACAGTACTATCATTCTCAAGTTCACAGATAATAAACTCACCAAAGGAAATATCCCCATTAACTTGCCAAATAAAAAACAAAAACACCATAGAGCAAATATCAATATTTAACCCAACTTTTGTTAGCCTTCCCAAGGCACACTGAAATAAACACTTTTTTAAATGTTTCTTTTTTATTTTCAAGAGCCAGTACATCTCGAGTTTGGAAAATCAAGAAGTAATTCACCTTGGGACTACTTCTTGTGCACATATCCAAAGAGACACGCCCACATTAGGGAGGTCTATTTGTAAGTGGGCATCTAGCACTAGGTTAAAACAAAACTTACATACTGCCATCCACAATGGCTCTACGGACAGAACAGAGGCTATCAATCTTTACTGGAGCAGAAAGCTTCATCTTTTTCTGAAGACACAGCTGGTGGGTTAACAGTTAGTGGGAGAAGCTTGCCGTTATAGCCCCATACATAACCCACAAGGCCACTAGAGCTTCTACTTATTAATCGGCACAATGTTCATGCAGCCATGTTGTCAAACCCATTAGTGAAGACTAATAAACTTACTAGCTGTTAATATAAAAATGCAAATGTTCCTTTTATGCTTTGATATATTTTCTTTATTACTTATGCTTCTATCAAATATGATGCGATTCCTACTTTCTCTTTTTCAAGTGATGTTTTATGTCTAACTTTATAATGTCTGTTTAGTGCCCCCAAGGCAGTATGAGATTAGGAAATGACTTGTGCTTTTGGGGAACCATGAAAAATTAAGGGTTTTCCATTTCAATAGCTTTTCTCCTCAACTGGAAAACTTTGCATCTTTTCCTAGGAAATATCCATAACTTAAAACCCTGGCACTAGATTGTCTTTGCTAGAAAGAAAAAATCAACATAAGAATAACCTAAGAATGTGTAAGTTAAATACTTGACACAGGTAAAAGTAAAAGCATTGTATTGTAGTACATTGTTATTCAAATAAAGCTTGCTAAATTGCTTAAAAAGTCAAGGTCTCTTTCTTTAAAGTCTAAGAAAACTAAGTTAATTATATTTAGTTCTGGGTGGCATACAATTTAATACCTATGCCCGCCAACCACCAACCACAACATAAAAGGCAATTATAGCAGCTCTGAAGAAAAACACACGACTTTGTTTTTTTTTCTGACCAAGTCAAGCCTGAGTCTGAATAAATCCATGCCTCCATCTAAAATTCTGACTATTAAAAAGAAAGACTTGTCCCATTACTAAGTAAAAAATAAAAGATAAACATTCGATTCTGAATTCTTTTAATTTACAGAATAATGTTCAGGGTACTGATGAGCGACAATTTTTACCTAAGAAATAGTGGCTTTATGAATATCCCATTCATGCTTACCCATTTAATTCAGCATTTCTCAACCTATGGGTCGTGACCCCTGTGGGGGTTGAACAACACTTTCACAGGGGTTACCCAATTCATAACAGTAGCAAAATTACAGTTATGAGGTGGCAATGAGAATCATTTTATCGTTGGGGGGGGGGGCGTAGTTCATCACAACATGAGGAACTGTATTAAAGGGCCGTAGCCTTAGGAAGGTTTAATTGATACCATGCATTTATGTAAAGCATTACTGAATTCATTATTCCCAAATCAACACAAAGAATCCTTCTCCAAGAAGACTACTGAAGAACCTTGATTCTTCCCAACACCTTCCCAATCTCATGACATCAAGTTATCTACCTCCATGTAAAATTCACTCGTATTAAATGTCTACCTCCTACTACCAGACTACAAACTCCATGAAATCAAAGGTGCCTGTCTAATTCACAGGAATCAGAGACAAGTGCCTGGCATATAATAATATATACTGCTTACTGTTTGAATAAAATCTATCTAAAATATTGCTCTCCAGGAATGTTAACCCAAGGTAAATATATAGGATCATTATCGATTTAAGTCTGCAATGCCTAAATACTAGACATAAAGAGTGGACACAAGTCAAACTTAGTCTTTGTGGACAAGAAGTGTTCCCAAATTGATGATGACAAGTTGAGTTCTGGAGGGAAAACATTCAAAATGCTTATTTATAATGAATATTCAGTGCCATATGCTTCATTTTTAGATCTCGGGACAGTTTAAGACCACAGTTTAGAAAAACTGGATCATAGGTACAAGGGAAAGCATGAGAGAGCACCATGTAGGAAAATATGGTCTAGATCTGCTTAGGTGACTGGGCTGATAGCTGAGAAGACTCTCAGTAGGAGAAAGGCAAGGAGTGGGGTTGATCATGAAAAGGGGGAAATGGCACAGTTCAGTTTGTATTTAGAGGAGGGAAAGCTGGTCTAGTGGAAATGCATATGGCAGAAGAGGGTCTGAGGGGAGAATGAACTAGGACAATAAAGTGAGGCTGGACCAGGTGGGCTAACACATGGGCATCTTGGAGGCTGGACTCCTGACCTATCAAAGCTAGAATTAGGCTTACTTGGCAATTCGGCATGTGTTACTGCCCGACACACATTGTTCATGGAAAACATAGCAGTAGGGTCACATGATGAAGAGGGTAGAGGATAACCCCTAGACTACACAGCTAGTGAACCACAGCGTGGAATCACTCACAAAAAAATTAAGAACTCAAATAAGGAAAATACAGTTCAGCAGTCTACATCTGTTATGCAGTGAGGAGAGAAAATACAGGTGATCCCCACCCTATGTTGGGAGTACATTTCAATGTTTCATTCACAAGTTGGCTCTGAAATAAGCTAAGTGGCTTTTTCTTTTCATCATGTTTGCCTGTATTGTCACTATATTTATAAATTTATCTTTGAACATCCACAATTGAACTACTGAGAATGGTAACACCCACAGATTACCTACTGCAGCATCATATGCAAACCCCCTCCTAACTTAAACCCAAGGTCCAAAAATCAGGTCATGATGAGAAAATCCATGTTATATCTTGTTTGTTTTTTGTATTTTTTTTTGCTGTGTTATATTAATATAGAGAACAAACCACAACAAATGATAAAATGGAGGATGACTGCATCTTTATGTCACTGCCAAATCACTGAGAATCACAGCCCAGCTAAGGTGACCCTTAGTCTTACACGTGGCCTGCAGAGGACATTTATCCGGCCCGCCAATGTTTTTGTCACCACTGCTGTCCTGCTTAGCAGCCGACTCATCCCAGGCCCGCAATGAATTTGTTCATAGTTGTTGTTGTTGTTTTTTAACTATAGTCCAGCCCTCCATCAGTCTGAGGGACAGTGAACTGGCCCCCTGTTTAAAAAGTTTGAGGACCCCTGAACCATGAAAGCTAGAATTAGGCTTGCTTGGCAATTCTGCATTTGTTACTGCTTGACACATATTATTAATGGAAAACATAACTACATAGTTTTGTATTCTATTGTCATGAATGCCCAATGTTAAATAATGAGAAAGTTGATACATAAGAGTAAGTATAGTGCATACTACTCTTTATCTTACTTATATTTTTGCAAAATTTCTAAGATAGGTATGTATTATTCATAGTCAGAAAACACTTTTCTCTGCAGAAATTTTAATAAAATTGTGTCCATTACTTTTCTACTCTCCAGTGAAGAGTTTAAAAAAATTAAAATCAAGATCACTTGTGGCATAGCAACAGATTTGGAGTTTTCTTTTTCTTTACATAAATATAGCCAGCAACAGAAGACTGTAACACTCCCAGGTGACTCACGTCAACCTGGGCATTGTCTTCTTCTAATGAGATTATTTGCCACATGCCACGGAACATTTGTGTCATGTTCCATACAGGATGTGTCACGCACGGCCACCCCAACTTTCCATAATGAGCACAATAGAAGGGCTGCTCACACTCTCCCTTTACACATGTATTCAGGTGCTTGGGTCTTCACTTCAGTAGAGCAGCAAGTCATCTTACTGACAGATGTAGTAACTAGACATTCATTCAAATAGAGCTTCTGTGCCCTTTCAATAAGCACACTTGTCTACTTCTTAAACAAACTGACTTCAAGGATGAAACCCAAGGCATTTTCACAAACTAGTCTATTGTTTAGTAAGGGTTAACAGCTGGCTTCATTATTTCTTTGTGGCATGTTTTGTTTTTTAAACAATTTGCTGGCTTGTCAATCTCATGTCATGCAATTTAATTGTTCTAGTCATATTAAGAAAAGTTTTGCAATCATCACTCCATCAATTTCAGAAGATTTTCTTCTTATACTCATTGGTGCTAGTTCCCCCTTTCTCCCTAACTTCCCTTGCCATATCCCTCAGTAATTATCATCAGTTGCTATCTCTGTAGAATTACCTCTTCTGGTTTGCATATACAGAAAGCTGTAAAAAACAAAAACAGGAAGCAAGCAAACAAAACCCAACAACAATGCCAAAAGAAAACAGAAAAGCTTCAATATAAACAGAAACAGGTTAAAAACTGAAACAACTTTAAAATGGGTCATAGGGAGAGCACATGATTAAATGTTACATTGTAGCCTACATACATCTGCCATAATCTACTTTACAATACTCTCTCTCTGGCAGCAAGGCTATTCACATCCCTGGACTATGGTCAGAGAGGATTGATTGGAAGTTGAATCCAGATGGAGACCCTGGGTTTCCATTGTCAGCCATAGCTTTCTACAAACTGAGTGTTCAAAATGTATGTTCTGATACCATTCTCTCCTTCAGATTTGGACTTTGTTATTTACACCCACATAGGCTGGTGTGCTTCTTACATGTGGAATTAGTTGGCACCTCATTTAAATGGCTGCTTGTTTGAAGACATGTCTTTAAGACCCCAGACACTATTCTGATAGCCAGGCACTAAGTGGTTCCTTGTTCACATTTTGCTCTAGCGTCCGTACCTTCAGTAATCTCTAAGTATTGAGTAGAACTATATCATAAGAACCAATTATTCTTTTTTTATTTGTTTAATTATTACAATTTCTTTCTTTTTTTGCTGTTTCATGATATATTTATTATTATTTTTAATCATTTTATTGGTCGCTCATACATCACTTTTCATCATACACAGTTCAATACATAGTTACATATACTGTGCCAAGCACCCCCACTTGCCTGTCCTTGTCAACATTCTCCCAACATCTGCCTTTCCCCTTGAGCCCTTGATATGATTCCCTCTTCCTTCCCCCTCCTAACATTTCCCCCCCAGTCCCCTTTACTCTATTATTTACATTATTATTTTGTCATATCTTACACTGCCCAACATCAACCAATTATTCTTAGATTGGTGCTAGAATTACATGCAAGCCCAAAATCCATTCATATATGTATGGCTTATATATGTCTCTGATTCTCTTATAATAATTGAACATATTATAAAACATTCCCTTGGAGCATAGGTGATTCTATCAATAGTATCATTCATTTAGACAACAGTGTAGGATTCAAAACACTGTTGAGAAGATAAACTATACATGCATAAATCAGCTTTTCAGACCTCAATACATGGAGTGTTGACTTGTACAGATTAAGGGCTTAAGTGACAGGACACTACATTAAAAGGGTGGATTATATGGCAAAACTTTCAATAACTCACTCACAAAGGCAGAGTCATGCCTCACTGACTAACATGTGTCAAAGGAAGCAAGAAGCGCATTAAAATGGTCAATAGCTGGTAGTCGCAAGTCATCATTCATTGGGCACCTTCAAAGCAAGAAATCTGAACCCCAAACCAAAGTCCCCAAACCTCGAGTTAGCAGCCATCTTCCTCTTCTAACATTAGGGCAATTCAGCCTTAAGTCGAAGGGAGTATGTCAGTTCCTTAAATCTGCGACAGGTGAGTATAGGTAAAGGCCAGTTTGCTTAGTGCGGCTTCCACGTGGAATCCTTCTGGTGTGACCTATGACAGATGTTGTGCTCCTCCAGAGAACTGAGTCTAAAGTGCCCTGCTTCTAGAGCACATGGGTTATCTAGGGCTCTACGGAAAGGAGGTCAAAGTGTCCGTTAAAAAATAAAGTACTGGCTGGACTCTTCCCTTGAGTTGTATGCAAGTCATGTTAAGTGCTTTCTTCCCAAGGGGAGGGGCTGCACCCAGGTTACTGTGACATGTTTGTTTGTTTGTTTGTTTTGTCTTGTTTTCCCAGGTTCAGGGAAGATGTATTACTAGCATTTGTCCCATATTACAATTATGTCATCACAGAGATTGTCAATTCACTTGACAATAGACTTGGGTGTGTGGTATTTACCAGTTTAAAAAACTAAAAACAATTTAAAAAAATGCCCCACTACATCAAATCAACTGCAACTTTAGTGACCCTCCACAGCAGAGCAGAGGTGCTACTTTGGGTTGATGAGGCTGTGAATGGACAGGTGCAGAGAGCCTCATCTTTCTCCAGGGGGGCGGCTGGTGGATTTGAGCCACTCTCCATCTGGCTGCAACCCAACATGTACCCCACGGAGCCACAGGGCTCCTTAACTGAGGAAATCTGTCAAAAATATGCTTAACATGAGAGACTTACATTTGGGTGAGGAACAGCAGAAGGGAGTGTTTTAGAAGTAGCTCAACTATGGTATCAGAAGCCTAATGTAGTATATAGACTGGCATCTAAAGAATTGAACTAAAGGGCTTCACTTGGACCGAATGTACTTCACTAAGTCTATTGCTTCCATGATGGAAGACTGTAAGGAGAAAGGCACCCTTGGCTTAGGGCAGTAGTTACTGCTAAGGGTTTGCTACAGAGTTGCAGAGTCCAGAAGAAGTAAAGTCATAGGATATCAACATAAGTTTGTAAGGAAAGCATTGGACTGCTAATAAGTCTTCCTCCAAATATGATGCCACATTCTTTCTTCATGTAATCCAGCTTTGGTGTCCCAGATACAAATTACACTGAGAGCATACAACCCTGAGAGGATGACCACGTTGACTGGTTTTAAACCATGCAGTAGTAGTCCCTTGTTCTGTTCCCACAACCACTTCTTGATCATGTACAGGTTCTCTAGGAGACAATTAGGTGTCCTGGAATTCCTTTTCTTCTCATGGTTATTCACAATTTCTTATGATCCACATAGTCATCTTTGTAATATTCTCTGCTTTCAACCAAGATCCATATGACATCAGCAATGATATTCCTTGTTACATGCCCTCTTCTAAATCTGGTCTGAACCTGTGGCAGTTCAATTCACTGCTGCAACCACGGTTGGATGATCTTCAGCAAAATCTTAAGGGATCACCCTGTTCTAATTGGTTACTTGGAAGAATTTTAAGAGCAATATGGTACGTTAAGCATACTCCATAAAATACACAAAGACACTGAATTGTTCTGTAATGCATAGGTTTTATTCACTGTGATCAATAGTCATACATGTTTATAGGAATTAAGATTAAAATGCATACCCTTCAAGCCCTCCCCATGCAGGCTACTAGTGGAGATAACTTATGTAGCAGGGGCTCCACTAAACTCTCAAGGAAAGAGTTACAGCTTGAAATCTCTTAGACCATAAAATATTAAGCAAAAGAGTCCATGTTACCAGTTCAGGGCAGATACTGTGCTGGTGTCATGAAAGGAAGATGAGAATCTTGCCAAGAAGGTCATTGCTCCCGAGAGCTGTGTTCAACGTCACTCCTGTCAGTGAGAGAATGCTGCTAGGGTGACTGTTGGCCCAAGAAGCACAGGAGCTACGAGTCCTGGGAGAAGCAAGTGTTGATCGCCTCAAACTGAGAGAGTGATAACCTGCTGTCTTGCTCTGTGGCTCATGCATCTATTTTGCAGTATCTCCCTTCTAACCCTATGTGCCTGATTTTGTGGATATGTTTAGAGCATTTTCCCTTGCACCATAGCGAGGTGTGCATTGCAACTGGATACTGAGACTTACCTGTCCTCTTCAGGCTCACAATATAGTAATGTATATTTTTTTAATTAATGCTCACAGAAAATGATTAAATATCTCACTGCATACTGGAAGGTCCGTGGTTCAAACATACCAGTGGCTGTATAGTACAAAAGACCTACAACCTGGAGAAACATGGGGTAATTCTACTTCGCCCTATCAGGTCATTATAAGTTAAAGTGACCAGACGTCCTGCTTTTTTTTTTAAAAAAACAATTTAACAGTGTCCTGTGGCATTTTAAAATTAAAATAAATATATTACAATGCTATTTTTGCATTATTTTTTTTGGTGGGGGGGGGCGCATCACTGCTCTCCGGTGGTGGGAGTAGGAGACCCAGCCCCACTGCTGAAACTGAACTTCCATTCCAGTGGGCCGCAGTCCCACGCACAAGCACTACGCCACCGGGGCTCAGCCTGCTATTTTTTCATTCTAAGAAAATTTGTGCTGTTCCATATAGACCAAATTTTTAATCAAGAAACCCTCCTCCTCCCCCTTCGCCCCCACCCCCAGTCAATGGTGTCCCGCTTAAAATATGATCACTTGACTATAAGTGGAACTCAGTTTGACAACAGTGGGTTTGATTTAGGGATTATAGTCCTAAAATGTGCTTATAGTAGGATAATGACCCTTAAGGAGATAGTGCAGCTTACCTAGCCTCACATTTCTGAATGTGGAAAAGCTCACGTGCATAGACCGCAACAAAAGACCTTAGAGAATCCCTCCAATAAGACTTTTCACTCAGCTGCAATCCTAAAACAATATGGGACTAGGGTCTATTGAGTAGATTAAGAATCCACTGATATATGAGGGGAAGTCTTATCTCAATGAGCTAAGAGGGTGTTCTATGCCCTACTTAGTACTTGTCCTCTCTATTCCAAACATCAATGACATTAAAATGTTTGCAGCCTATCCAGAAATATTTCAATAAGTAGTATCCTAGAGAAGGATTGAGACTATGGTTATTATAAAATGATACAAGTATAACAGATCTAAGGTAAGAGGGAGGTGACCCTGAGTTCTAATCCCATCTATCCCTTGCCCCGCTGTTCGGATAGCCTTAAAGTAATTCCATCAGAGAATTCAGATAAGCACCAAAGAGCAGAGGGGATTTAAGCTTTATACAATGGACTAGCTTGTTTTAATATCTATACCACAGGTACCCTGAGTCATGAAAATCTACTATACTTATTCAAAAATGCTAGTCCTTCTTCTGAACTTCATACTCTTCAGAATACCAAAGTTTTAAAGTATTTGCTATGCAAAATTTCCCGTCCAACCAGCAGTGCAGGAAGTGGAGTCCTGTCTATGGGCTCTGATGGGTTTTTAGACTCCATCACACCTGGGATCAAAGGCAGGATTTTCAGATCATTTAAAACCCCTTGCTGGGGCGTTCATGAAATGCTCAAGGTTTTTAAATTTATCACCACACATGGAGCAGGTGGGGTGGGGGTGGATCTCTTTCAAGTAGATAATGCTTTTGCAATCCTGAAAGTGCTTTTTAAGAAACCATAATCACCTAGCTCAGATGTACTGAAACTAGCAAGGGAACAATACAGTTTACTTTTGAAAGGACTCTGCAAAACACTCATTACCAAACAATAGAAGCTGTGCTTCAGCAGGACCCTCAGTTCAATTTTAAAATGCTTGAGGCCCAGCATGGTTTGCTTGCTAATCAGGGCATACTACTTCTCACCAGCTGAAGAAGCTTGTTTTCATCGTGGCTGGCTTACTCTGAAGAAAAATGCTGTTCATTGAGAATTTCAGCATTATGAAGGGACAGGAAGCCAACTTCTATGGTGGCCAGTTGATTTTTAAAAAGTTGAAATTGTTTTACCATTCAAATTTTGAATCACCTCCAAATGAAAGGAGCTACATAACACAACTGCTTGATGTTCTTTATTTATAATTTCATGTTTTATTACTAGGAATTTAAATAACAAGATGGATGGCTCAAGTATCTGGGTTGGAATCATGGGTATTGACAAGGGAAAAATTATTTTTCCAAAGTATTACACATCAAACAAGAGCTCAAAAAGAATATCTACATTCTTTTAATTAGGTGGACATGGTTATTTTCTCAGCTACATAAAAAATGTTGAATAATCAATTGCCTAAATATAATTATGAATTATTTTTCCTACATAATGCAAAGTATTGATGGAGTTTCCTAATTGTGATTATTTGAATGAAAATAAACAATGAGAGATGAGAGGAAATCTGGAGTTATTCAAGATGTGGTGTATAATTACTTCAGTTCTTGGAATGATGCCATATTTTAATAATTTTTTGATGAGTTCAAAGAGAAACCTGTAAAATGTCTTGTACACTAGTATTTTCATCTTAACAAAATAACAAGATCCCTTATGTTTGATCTTTTCCTTACAACAATGCTGTCTGTTCCTGAGGGAGCCAAAGCAATAGCAACTTGCCCAGTATTCCCAGCTTGGAACGATCCTGCCACCACTGGTACCCACCCAAGGCTCCTTGCCTGAGCTGGAAAGACCCCAGATGTTTGGTGATCAGGCTTTAGCAAGATGTGAGTTTTATCTGGACCATGATTGTCGTGACTTTGAGAAAGAAGCCGATGTCTTGCTGTAGCTATTTTTGTAGACTAAACTAGTCAAAACGTGGATTCTCTATGGTAGTATATTGGTTTCCTGCAGCTGCTGTAAACAATGACAACAAATCTTGCAACTTGAAACAATACAAATTTGTTCTCTCACAGTTCTTCAGAGTAGAAATCAGCAATCGGTTTCACTGGGTTGAATATAAGATATCAACAGGGTCTGGTTTCCTACAGAGCTTATGGGACAGCACCTGCCCCTTGAACCTTTCCGCTTCCAAAAACTACCATCATTTCCTGGCTTGTGCCTTCATCATTCCAATTTCTGCCTCTGAAGTTACACTGCCTTCGCTTCTGTGTGTGCCATACTCCACTGTGGTAGGGTCATAATCTGGTGTCATTTTGAAGTTTACGGGGTGGAGATTAGCCTGTTAGTCAGACTGGAGCTTGATGACCTCATTTGGAGACACAAAGGAGCTAAATAGCTTGTTAGAGGCAGGACATAGGCAGGAGAAATATCAGTGCGGAGAAGACACAGGACGAGAGACTAATGAAGACAGACCTCTGAAGCCAGAGAAGTCACATGGAAACCCCTGCCAGCACTGACATGCTTACGCTGACACTGGATCCACAAGACTTTCACCCCACTGGCCTGTGTTCTTCCTGCATCAGGCGTCATTGCATGTGTATCATGAGTCTTTACAGATTGGTATCAGACATATGGGCTAATATCGAACTTACGGACTTGATCTGGACTGGGCTGGGATGTTCTCTCACTATTCAATTGCTCTAGTATATAAAGCTCCTTCCTATACACACATATGTATCTGTGATTTTGCTTCTCTATTCCACCCAGATTCATACACCCCCTCTCTCCCTTCCACCTGCATTAGCTAGAACACACTCCCCTCATTTCAATCACAACCTCAATTTAATCTGCATCCTTCATTTGATCACAACAGCTGGACATGGAACTAGTCAGTGTTTCATGGATAGACATAAAGTCACCATGAGCCAAAGCCAACCCAGTGGCAATCAACAACGCTTACTAGGACACCATTCCTCGGCCTATCACAGGTGTCCAGTGCCATTGCTGCTGTGTGCAACGATGTCGGTCCCAACTCCTAGCAACCCGATTTGAGAGAACAGAGCTGCCTTGAAGGGCTTTCTACTCCCTTGAAAAGTTTGTCTCAGAAATTATGAGCTATGAGTCAACATTGATGTGATGGCAGTGAGTTTGCTTTTCTTTAGGGTTCCCAAGATTTAAAACTTTTTGTTTGCAGAAGTGGCTAAACATTGTGCCCACAAGAATCCCTTTATACAGTCCAATGGAGTGCAACCTGTCTAAATAAGCTTGTCACTTTCCTTCTCCATGACATGCACAATCCACCTCACCTCACCTGAAAAGCCACACCTCGATTTCCTGGCTGGGCATGGGTAGAATCAAGACGACCTGCTGTGATTTGGGGAGGTTAATGGTTTCTGGTTCTGGGACCTACATTTGACTCACCCCTGCCTGAATGTCAGGCTTTGAACTGAGCAGCACCCATGATCACAGGAGACACTTCCTCAAAACTTCATGAATTTCTGTGGAACACTGCAGCAAATCACAGAACCAAGGGACATGAGGTACTATATGCAAGGAAGGAGCGGGATGGGTTAGAGAAATGGAGTTAAACAGCAGCTTGGAAGAGTTGGACAATTGGAACATCATTAATCTCCAAGTCTTTTCCACTCATCTGGTATTATTTCTTCTAAAAGAAACTATTACTACAGATTGTAGTAAATATACAGGGGATGTCCTAGGTGGGTTCTCTAGAGAAGCAAAACCAATGAAACATACATATGTGTGTGTTTGTGTGTGTGTGTGCGTGTGTGTGCACAGAGGGAGATTTATTGAAAGGTGATGGATGGTTCTTGAAGTAGTTGAGGCTGGCAAGTTCCAAGTCCAAGGATCAGATGTCAGGCAGGAGACTTCCTCTGACTAACATGCTGCCAGTAATGATGAGCCTAAGTTCGCTGAGTCAGACAGCGGGCTACTGGAGTAAGAGGTGAAGAAACCAGAGGGCACGCGATGGCATGATGATGCTAAAAGCTTCCAGTAGGTGTAGGCAAAATGGTAGACCACTGAATCAATTCCAAAGAAACAAATGTCAGATGACAAGCCAGATGCAGGATCCAGATCTAGCACAAGCAAGTGAGCTGTGACAGAGCATCCTCATATACTGGCTGCAAGCCACAGCCCTGAGGAAACTCCCTTTCAATTATGGACCTCTCATACCACAGCCCCTCATAAACGCTGACTGTATCATGGCTGCCAAACCACTGAGAATTGTGGCCTAGACAAGTTGACACACACCTAAATTAATAATGAGAGGGGCTGAGCCCCGGTGGCATAGTGGTTGTGCGCAGGACTGCAGCCCACTGGGATGAAGGTTCAATTCGAGCAGTGGACCCACAGGAGCAAAGGCTGGGTCTCCCAGTCCCACCACCAGAGGGCAATGATGCCCAAAAAATAAATAAAATAAACAATCAGAGGGTTAAAATTAAATGAAAAGGAAGGAGAAACAGATGATATAGATAGAAATACAGATAGGTATGAGACTCCTGATTACCCAGAACCTCCTCAAGAAACCTTTGTTGAGAAACATAATTCACTTCCTAAGAAGAGGTTGATTTCCTGTTAAACGGAGACAAGATCTGGTCTCTAACCTGTAACAATTTGAATGTGGTTAATACTTTCCATTTGGAAAAGTTATCATGAGAATTAAAAGTAAAAATAATTCACCACAATGTCTGGTACATATCATGAGCTAAAGAAATATCACTGTAATCACAACTGCTTCAGAAATTTATAGTAGAACTTTTCAGATATTGATCACCAAATGTCTGGTTAAAGTTCAATGCATAACTCAGACCTTCAACGGTGCTCTTTGTAGGTCACATTCAATTAGGCTGAGTCACCATGTTAAAGTCGGCTACAAAAATCATTGAGGTGAGTGCTCTGCTCTAAGGGCTTGTCATGCATTAAAAAATATATGGCAGTGGATTCCATTCTGAAAACAATTTTGCTTATTTTTAGTTTCTCAAAACTGGCCTAATATTTTTTCCCCTCTGGGTGAACACAATTCTCTGTGAAATCTCTAGTGTAACAAGCAAGAGAAAGGGCTATTTCTAGTATCAGTTTGATATTATTGAGTTGAGAATAAGGATGAGCATGGAGATGAGAGTTAGAAGGTAAAACAGAAATCCGATTCAGAATCCAACTTGCAGTGCTTAAGAAAGAGCACTAACGCTACTCACTAATGTTATTTGCTTATAATTGATCAGCTTCCATTTTATGTAGCCCCTGTGACTAAATTTTGTTTTTAATTATTCATAAGCAATATTTACTGTTTCAAAAAGAGTCGTGCATGAGAATCTCTGCACTCTATTCAGCACATGGGTTTTGATAATGACAGGTAGGAGTACAGTTAGTGGTGGAAATTGGTCTTGATATAAATCCATTCCATCTTAGCTACAAAGGAATTTATATGGCCCTATTCTTTCCCTAGCAACCTTTTATATAATACTTCTTAATTAATGTAGACTAGTCCTAATGATGCTGTGAAATAAGCATTGAGCTGCTACCTACAAGATTAGCAGTTAAACTTCACCAGACCTCCGAAGGGAAAAAATGAGGTTGTCTGCTTCTGTAAGTAAGTACAGTCTCGGACACCATAAATCGTATTGCTATGAGTCAGAAATAACTCAGTAACAGTGAGTTTGATGGGGGGAGGGGCTGTTAAGGGAGAGGGTCCAAGACTAATAGAGGGAGCACTGGTAGTAGACTCGTTAGGCACTCCGTTGCTAACCAAAAGGTTGTTGGTTTGAATCCAACAGACACTCTTAGGGAGAAAAATGTGGTAATCTGAATCAATAAAGATTACAGCCAAATACATAAATAAATAAAAGTTTAAAAAATATGACAGCAAAAAAAATATGACAGCCTTGGAAAATCTATAGGGAGTTCTATTTACACTACAAAGCCCCCATGAGTGGAAACAGACTTCAAAGAAACAAGTTTGATTTAATTAGGACATTGGTAAAGAACTCTGAGGGTGTTGTGATTAAGCGACCAATTACTAAGTAGTAGGTCAGTAGTTTAAACCCACCAATCCCAATCCCTCTACAGGAAAACATTATGGCAGCTACTTCTTTAGAAATGCACGTCCTTGAAAACTCTCTGGGGAAGGGTTGCTATGAATTGGAACGGAGTGAAAAATTGTGTGTTATCAAGAAGAATTAGGAATAAAGCAGGGCTAGGTTGCATAGCTCAGCCAGAAGACAGCTTAGTCTCAGAGACACTGAAGCCTCTAAGGCGACCTGAATTTTAAAGCGGTCCCACTGCATGAAGACAGAGGACATCAAAGTGCCAAGGAGCCAGCACCCTTACCTTCCACAAGGTTATTCACACAAGAGTGACAGTGGAGCAATTCCAAGAGGGGAAGGCTAATCACAGCTAAATTTCATTCTGTTGATCCTCACTGAATAAGGGCCCACGGGCATTCAAAGGAGCAATTTTAAATTACACACACACACACATTTGTGTCTTCTGTGAAGGTGTGTGTGTGTGTGTATCTCAAATTCCATATATATATGGAATTCCATACATATATGGAGGCACCCAGGTTTAAGCAATCAATGGCTAACCAAAAGGATGGCCAAACCCTCCCAGCAGTCCCTCAGACAATGTGTCTGGAGCTCGGCTTCTGAAAAGTCACCCCTTGGACAACCCCACAGAGCATTCCATTACACGTGGCATGCATGGTATTGCTATGAACTGAAAATAAATTTTCAACAACAGCAACAGTTTTTTTTCCGTGTGTGTGTGTCTGTGTGTGTTAAGGATAAAATCCAGCAAACAAGAAAGAATAAGAGCATGATGCATTTGGCACCCCAAAACAAACAACAAACAAACAGAAAAACATTGTCTGCTTTCCCATAGCAACTCTCGAGTCAAAGGTTTTTCTCTGAGCAAGCTACGCAAAAGCATTTCCAGAAACATGCCATTCCCTCGCTTTTTCCATAATGATCTCTTTTTTTCTAGTTGATGCCTTTGGATACCTATCTCAAGTGCCATTCTAGAGGCATAACCAACAAAATCTGAGTCCAGTAAGTCATTTAAAAGGTATTCCGAGAGGCAGAGTTTTCAGAGTGGAAACGTTCATATCTGCTGACTGGCATGTGTATCCTTTGACTGCAAGATTGAGCCCAGTGATAACAACCAGGAAAAAATAGACATCACACCTCTGCTAAAAATAAGCTGATGCCAAGGCTACCAGACTCGTCTCCTAAGTCTCCCTAAAGTGACAAGAAGTCAGGCTGTTTCCAGTTTCAAGTCATGGGTATTTGACAAGTCTTCTCATATGTCATCTCGAATTTCCCCACTATCTAACTAAAAGCCTCGTGGATTTTTCTTTTCCTTAAGAGGGTGAGAAAAATTCTAAATATATGATGAGGTTGTGATATGCCCAAAGACTATAATTATTTTCTTTGATTAATCCTGTTGGGCTTTTTTTTTTTTTTTTTTTGGTGACATGTCATGGCTAATTTGGGTAGAATTTGTTCTGTTTTGAACTAGAGTTCACATCTCTGTCTTGTTGTGTTATTAATTTTCAATAAAGTTGGGTCTCCTTGGCAAACATACCACAGTGTCAACTGTTTCCATGGTGAGTCCTTTCATCTATGATGGAGGCCTGAAGACCCAGTTGGGCCAGGGGCTACAGTTCAGAGCTAGTTGATTGGGTGCTGAGTTATTTTAAAAGGGTCAATAACCTTTTAATTTTCTTTTTAAGCCACCAAGTGGATTCCCAGTCATAGCACCCCTATAGTACAAAAGAGAACCACAGCTCCAAAGGTTTCAAGGGTGGACATGTTCCCAGCCTGCTCCCATGGGATGGCTAGTGGATTCAACCAATGATTTGGGGCGAGGAACCACTGAAAGAAAATCCAGCGAAAACACCTTCATGGAGTTGATTCCAACTCACAGCCATGCTCCACAACGGAAGAGAATCACTCCTTAGGGTGTCTGGGGCTGTAAATCTTTAAAGGAGCAGACAGCTTCATCTTTCTCCCAAAGTGAAGTCAATGAGCTTGAACCCGCTGGCCACCAAACAGTTAACATCCCAACAAGGAACACAGGAACCCACATAGTATCCTTCTGTGACACCAGGAGAGCAGGAAAATAAAGTCCCTTTACTTGGGGGCTGGGGAAGGAAGTCAGAGTTCAATGGGATGCTAGCACCAATGGCAACACTTGAGAAAGCTTTTCCTCTGTGTCACTCTCACATGAGCCAACCCACTGAAGACCCATTCAGGTCAAACTGGATTTCACAGATGAGAATGATAAAGGTTCACAGGCCCAGGGTCTGAGTCAAGGTACTTTAGTAATTCTATGTCATTCTCTGAAAAAACCTTCTTGGAGGATTACGCTATCTTTTAGAGAATAATTCATTTCTTCTACTTCATTCAGAAAGCCATATTAAGTTTTAGACTTCATAAAGAATAATCTTAAAGCTTCAATCACCACGTGTGACTATATTCACCCATGACAAAATATTTTGCCTATTGTTTCTCATGTTTCTACCATCTTATGAGTGTTTCTAAACACCTTGAATGTCGTTATATTTTACTTCTGCAGCTAGCAATTTGAATACTGTTGTGGGTTTTGGAAGCTACTAATTGTCTGAAGAAAAGAGAAATAACGTCACTGGGACACGTTGGCACACTGAAGGCAAGAAAAAGCCCTTAATTGCTGTGACTTGGGAGCAAAGAGAAGGAAGTCAGTGAACACGCAACAGAGAATGGGGGGAGGGGAGGAGACAGAGAGAAGCATATGAAGGTGTTAGAGAATGGAACATATTCAACTCTTATTTCTAGAAGTCTATAATTATGACCCAGCCCAAAGAAAAAGCAGTGATTCTCCATCGTCTCTCCATTGCCATTTAGCTAAAAGAGTTCTGAAATACTTGACATCAGGTTCTTTGCCCAAAGCAAAAATGGAGGAGGGCATGTAGGGAGGGACAGAGGCTACTCTTAACTTTGGACTCCCCCAAGACCTATCAATGCAAACATTTTTCTTTTATTTCTTATTTCTCAGATGAGTGAGCACATTCGGTTTCCCTGACCTACTTTCTCTAAAAAATAGTTCTAGATTTTTTTCTAAGATTAAATCACTAAACTCTGAACAATGGCAATGTTGGTATTCACCCTCCCTCTGCACATAAATTCCTCTTATTTCATTCTTTGCAAGGTGGTGATATCAGTGGCCAAAGCTTTTGCCCAGGAAGGATAATGACTCTTCTTTTTACTTCACAAGAAGCTTGTCTCTCCACTTACATCTAACAGTCTCTCCTTTATCCCTGCCTTCACTTTACTGATGGTCGAATCAACAGTATATATTCATTCTTCCTCACGTCTTATCCTAGCTCTAAATGAGCAACTTTCTTAGAGCCCAGCATGTACAGAATTCTCACTGGTGTGACCAAACTGGGTTTCCAACCATACTGTTCAGATTTGCAACAGAATGTGACTATCTAACTAGTCACAAAATAGTGCCATGGCTTATCAGCCAATCAATATCTATGAAGTTACATTGACAAACAATTATTGGGTAGTGTAGTATCACTGATCTAGTTTAACTTTAAGCCACTGGTATTGATACATGTCAGCACCTGTAACACCCCATCCACATCAGAATGCTCCCTGCCTACATTTCCTCTGATTCAGAGATGCTCTGTGCAGCACGTCCATGACAGTTCAAAGGCTCACATCAGATTCATAACTTTTTTAGGTTAAAGAAATCAGATTTGGACAATAAAGTAAAAGAAAAACAATTGGCAATCTATCTACTTCTAAATAACAGTTAACAAGAAAGGAAATTCTTCCATCAGTGACAATTTTATCATTTTATTTAGTAATCTAGGAACTCTTTTCAATTTTTAAGCTGCTAATTTTCAGGACCCAAAAAGCAAACACTAGATAAGTTGGCACACTATAGATCAATTCTAAGATTCGTCTCTTAGTAAGTTAGGAACTGAGGAGGGGAGGAAATGAACACAAAAGAGAACTTTAAAAAAAGTCAGGCTCAAAAGTCCACGTATTATATGATTCAATTTACATAAAATGCATTAGAATAAGCAGATCCATAGATTCAGACTAGAGGTCATTTAGGTTGGTGGAAAGAGGCTTACAGGGTTAAGGAGTAACAGCTAGACGGTACCATTTCTTCTTAGAGTGGTGAAGTTATTCTAAACATGGTGGTGATGCTTGAACAGCTCTGTAAATGTAAACTATGTTATGGAAATCCTATCTCAATAGAACTGTTATCCAAACACAAAGTAAAAAGAGGCATCTTGAGGCTGTTGGACAATGGAACACCAAGAGAAACAACTGAGAGGAAGAAATTTATTAGGAGACCAAATTATTTGGAGGGTTGGCTCTCTCTATATTATGACTTCTCTTATACCGTTGACCCCATTTTTCCCTCCCAATTCTCTGAGCCCTCTTTCCCCTTTCCTCTCCCCAAACATGATATGCACTTCCCAACTTAGATATATTTCTGGTGCAGTGGATTAAATGTTGAGCTCTTAACTACACAGTCAGTAATTCAAAACCATTAACTGCTTTTCAGGGAAAAGATGAGGCTTTCTGCTACCATAAATAATTACCCACTCAGAAGTCCTAGGAAGCAATGCTACTCTCCCTCTCTAGTTGGTTTGGGTTGGCAGTGAGGTTAGGGTGAGTTGGGGTGGGTTGGATTGGATTTACAGTACATCCTTCACAATTGATTTTGTCTGGTTGTTCATTTTGTTTTTATTTGTACAGAGCCAAGAATTAAAAGTCCTGTTTATATCCTATTAGAATAGTAAACAAGGAAATAAAGAAGGGAAGCCAAAAAAGAAAGACAGAAGAAGAAATAGAAGGAAAAAGAAAAAGACAATTCGGATACATTACTTATAAGAGTTAAACTATCATCACACAAAGGCACATGGAACAGTAAACCCATCCTTTAAGTAAAGCATGTCAATGAACCTTGTTAATACTCTTTCAAGGTCTACAGTCTATGGAGTACTGGTGGCACAGCATGTGAAGCATGAGGCTGTGCACTGAATGGCAGACCACAGGTCAAGGTCAGCAGATTAAATCTACTGGCCACCTCCAGGTAGAGAGATAAGCTTGCCTGCTATTGTAAAGCTTTACCAGTCCACGAAAATGTTTTCAAAATGATGATGGCAACATATGTACACATGTGCTTGACACATGGATGGATGGATGGCTTCTGATAATAGCTGTATGTACCCCCAATAAAATGATTTTTTAAAAGATTTACAGTCTCAGAAATCCTAGAGAACAGTTCTATTCTGTCTTATCAAGTCACTGGAAGTCAAAAACAATGCAGCGCTTTGTTTTTGGTTTGGCTCAGTCTAGAGTCAAATCTAGTCCATTCCAGTCTTCGACAAACAGAAACAACCCTTTCCATTGCCATTGTTTCTACTCTAAGCAAGTATTCCTAGTTGGGGTAATTCTTGCAATCATTCAAGCTATCCTAAGGCATGCAGAGACACCCCTGGAAAATCTTCATTTGGTTCCAAGCTTTATAACTACATTGGGGTCAGTAATAATGACCTCAGAGGTCCTCCAGCTCCACCTTATTTTACTGACCCAGAGAGATGAACTGAGCCCATACATAGTATCACTAGCAAAAAAAAAAAAAACACTTCCAGTTTCTTATTCAGAGGAAACATAGGGCCCCAATTAAATTCGTCATGGTAACTAAATAAAACTACCCCCCTCAACAACCCAGTGGTTTTCCAGCCCAGCCACAGAGATTTTTTTTGGTAAAGACACAACTTTCCTAGAGTTTTGGCAGAGTATAAAAAGTGCTGGCTTGGACTAGATGTTCTGAGAAGCCCCGTCTGTTACCACCTTGGCAGATGGCTAAGGGGAGAGGAGGGGGGGGGGGGGTTGCTGAAACCTCTAACCTTTCCCACTTGATTCCTTAAGAAATAAAATTTATTGCAAAGTTTACTAAAATTACCTTTTACTAAATCTTAACATTTCACTAAAAGAGAAAGTGCAATTTGGGGATTATTAGAGATTTCAACCATCCATTGAACTTTTTAAAAACTGTGCTTGCAACATTTGGTTTTGAAAATGGAAAAAAAAGAGGACTAAAATGATCTTTTACAGTGTGTAAAGTACACAAGAGTCAAAGGAAAGGACAGAATTGGCGATAGTAACTAAATTTCAGATGAAATAAAAATATACTGGAAGACACAAATTGAAGTACTCAAAGGGAGAATACACTACCAGAATAACTCAGAGAATGGGTTTCAAAACTCTTCCCCATGTGTTTGGTACAGCATCTAAAAGTGTAGCCTGAGCAGGTCCTCTGCGTGCGCTCCAGAAGGTCACAATAAAGAAATATGCACTCTGGAAGGGGGAGTGCATGAAGCCATAAGAGGCAGTGAAAGGCATCAGAAGCATTGTGTTATCAAATCAATGTGGGAACTAGAACTGGGAAGAGAGTAAATGTGGACAAACACTCAACATTTTTTTTTTTGGGGGGGGGGCCTCACTGCTCTCCGGTGGTGGGAGTAGGAGGCCCAGCCCCACTGCTGGAATTGAACCTCTGTCCCAGTGGGCCGCAGTCCCGCGCACAACCACTACGCCACCGGGGCTCAGCCCCCAAACACTCAACATTCATATGGTAAGAAGTCAGGGAGGCCAAGGCTCCTGTGGAAGAGACCTTCACGTTTGTCAGTTGGAGATGCGTCCCATTCACATTCTCTTCAGTAAAAGTTATTCTCCACGATGCCTCACCATAAGGCCAAATCTAAGGTGCTGTTTGCAAACACATGCTCACTGACTATACACTTGGAAGGCAACTGTTTGAAGGTTATCTTCCTGAAAGTTGTCAGCCATCTAAGGCCACCAGACTCTATTCTGTCCCACCCTAAGTAGGGACCCACTCCCCTCAGATAGAGATAATGGTTTGTTCCCCTGAAGGAAAGCCCAAAGACACCTAAGATCAAACCAAGGCTAGGTTTCCATCTTGGCTCTAGTCTGCCTTTGTTATGCAGACGCCTTCCTGCCACATATGTGCCCCTAGTTCCTCCCCCCTTCCTATTGCATATCCCTAGGTTCATCCCTTTGTTGTTGAGTGTACGCCTAATGTACAACTGCTACCTCTTAAGTATGTACTTACTGCGGCCTGTGTGCAAGATTATATACATGCATGCGATTACATTTGGACTCTCTCTGCTTAGACCTGGCCCCTGAAGTCATGAGTGAGAGAGAGGTGAGCCCTTGGATGCTTTATCCTCTGTTCCACCCCTCAATTATACAACCGTCCCCTGGGACACAATCAGCTCTGGGGAGCCTGGTCCCCCACAAATGAGTCATCTGACACTTTGAAAATCAGAGAGAATGAGGTCCTCAGTGTAAGGTCCAGAGCAGGTAAGCTTCAATCTAAGTCAATAGAGAGTAGTCTATGAGCCAACGTCTGAGAGTGGAGAGGAAGGAAGGACATAGCCATTTTGCCAGATTTTGCTAATCACAATCATTCAGATGAGCAAGAACGAGGTCTGTACTTTATGTCCCATGCAACACTTGCACACACTTAAGCTAAAAAATGCATCCCTAGAGTGGTGCCAATGGTTTGCACGTGAATACTTGTATTTTTCCTCTTCAAATCTTAATGTCTGAGCTTAAATATTTTTTTATTTCCTACGAAAGGCATTTTGAACCCACAAAGCTGAACCTAAACGCAAGACCTGATGATCACTCCTGATGAGATGAAAGCCAACAGACCCACAGGGAGAAGTTCTTCTCAGAACATAAAGGGTTACCTGGAGTAGAACTTCAACAAAAGAAGTTTTCATTGGTGGGGGGGGTTCCCTTTGCTGGTTGGCTTATAACAAACCTATTTGTCAATCATCTAAGGATACAAGTGTCAAAGGTGAGCTGCATGTTATCTAGCACCCTGGAACCTGGTGACAAAATCTAGAGGGATACCTACCAACTTGGAGAAAAAAAGCACCAATTCGGAGTCAAGCCAACTCTGATTCCAATCCACCACTGACCTCGCCCACTCTCTTTCAATTCCCTGACAGTCACTTGGACTCTGAATGGGTTGATACAATGCCAAAATAAGAAAATTACTATACATCAATAAGTACAAATTTATCCCTTACCCTCGTGCTCTTCATATTTTTGTCTAGGAGTGACCCAGACTAGGAAAACATTTTTTATGCAGTTACTAATTTTATTCACAATTACTCTTTCTAGAAGCCAGACATAGGATACTTTAAATCTTGGCTTATACTCGAAGTACTAATATCGTTAATCTAAACAGAAAACACAGTCTGACTTGGGGATGATGTTTAAAACAAACTAAATAGCTAGCATTAATACAGCTCTAACCATCAGAAATGGGCAGTTTCCACAGAAGGACTGGGCTTTCTGGGGCCAATAAACTAAATTGAAAATTCTCCAGCCAACTGTAATAAACACAGAATTGAAAGCTAATAAAACACCACAGGGCATTTCAAGGTAACTCAGCAGGAGAGAGCACACTAATATAGATGTGTTTACAGATGGTGACTAAAGATATAATAATTAATCTGCTTTTGAACTAATGAACGAATCACATGCTTCCTTAAAATACAAAGCACAAAGCTCTTAGCTGCTAATTAAGTTCAGAATGGAACAAACACTTGATTTGCAGTACAGGATATTGTTCACAAACAATAAAGCACAGCTATCCAACTCTTATTCAGCAAAAAGTTAAATCAATCCACAAGTGCTAAGGTACTATCTTAATTATATCCCACTTGAATTTTAAGACCATCTCAAAAATAGACTAGACATATTGAACTCTAACCGAAGACCTGATAAATTGTCGGATGATATCAAGGACATCATACATGAAAAAGTCAAAGGGTCATTTTAAAAAAGAAGAAAAATACAAAGATGGATCTGAGAAGAGACTCTGAAACTGATTCTTGAACATTGAGTTCCTAAAGCAGAAGAAATGATGAAGTAAAACAGTTGAATTTCCAAGAACAACATGAGAAGACAAAGTGAAATCTAATAATGAAATGTGAAAAAGACCTGTTAGAAAAGCAAGAGAGACATGAACTTAGTCTATATCCCAAGGTGGAAAAGCTAGAGATCAAATTTCAGCCAAGAGTTGAATACTGAAGAATTCTGTGGGCCCCAAACTGAATTGTGCAGGAATCTTCCCACACAGTCACTGAAAAAGAGAGAACCGATGACCATTCAACGATTTTAGGAGGCCGTACATGATGACCCAAAACGAGTGGTACTGAAGGAGCGAGCCCGAGCATCACTGCAGGCAATGGCTCTAAAAAGTAACGGAACACCAACTGACTGCTTCGACAAGCAGATCAAATTTGGAAGCTGTCACGGGCCTCTGCCAAGAAATTTGGAAGGTAACCACTTCACCAACTAATCAGAAGAGATCCATATTTGTGGACATTCCAAATGAAAGTGCATTTGTTAGTATGTGCAAATAAGTGAAGGGTATCATTGAAAATCCTATGCGTGTGAAGTTTTGTTGAACACAATAATTCAAGATCCATTGCAGCAGCACATCCACAAGGAATTTCCAGAAATTCAAGCCGGATTTAAAATATGGAACAAGAAATAGCACTGCTGATGTCAGATGGATTTCAGATGAGAGCAGAGAACACCAGGAAGCATGAGGGGAATGATTGAAGCCTTAAAAGGTGACTCTGACCCCACCACACCAGAGCCAAGCACTGAGAATGTGCAGCAGAACAGCAAGGGGAGCAAAACAAGGAGTACTAAGAACAGACTTTGGGGCTAGGGCATGGAACCCCATCAGATTTGACCAGAAAACACTTCGAAGGGTCAACAAAAAAAACCTTGAATGATTTTTTTAAAAAGATGCTTTGGTCCATAAACAGCAGTTGAAAAAAAAAAGGCTGATTCAGATTGCCAAGATGGCAGAAAGACTCTAAACACCTGTTCCTACCACAATTTTGAGCTCTATGTTGTGGCCATTTCCTAGCTGTGTTAGTCCAGGTAGACTCGGGAAACAAGTACATAAACATGCATCTGTATATAAGGGAAAGGTTTGTATAGAAGAGGAATGGGCCATTGAGAAAGCATCCCAACCCAGTCCAGACCAAGGTCACAAGTCTGTTATTAGCCCTTATGTCTGATACCAGTCTATAAAGTCTCTTTCCGACTCATGAGCCATGTGCAATGACACCAGGACAATCATAGGCCAATGGGTACAGAGTTTTGTGTGTCCAGTGGCAGTAGAAACATCCCAGAGCTGGCAGGGTTCTCTCTATGGCTCCTCATTTCCAGGGCTCAGGGTCCATCAGCGGTATCCATTGGTGGTAGAAGCATCTCAGGGCTAGCAGGGGTCTCTCTGTGGCTTTTCCAGCTTCAGAGGTCTGGTTCCACCAGGGTAAGCCCATGTGGCTTCTCCTCTGGCTCCTCTAATTCCTAGGACTCAGAATCTATGTTGCCATCTTATCTTGTCAGTAGTGCGTCTCCAAGGATCTGTGTCTATAGTCTCTCTCCTCCACGGGGGAACTGCCATGAAACTTCCCAGAATTCTCAGGAGAAAGCCTTGCCCACACAGAGGTATCATTGGCTATCTCCAAATTGACAGGCTAGACTCCACCTCTTCACTCCCAGTGCTGAAATTGACAGCCAAGTCCATGACTGTCACACTAGCCCACACATCAGGCAACAGCTGTTCTGTTTACCCAAAGCCCCGATGAGTCCACGTCGGAGCCAGGATAACAGGAGGTAATAGCAACCCCATTGATGCGCTAGTCAATTCCAAGATAAATTTCAAATGGATTTCCACAATGGATACATTATTATATATGTTGTGTGGGCACCATAATGATTTTAGAGCAGAGAAACTGCTCAATATGGTTTAAATAGGCTTTTGTGGGTTGGCCTGGAAACCTAACATTGTTTCTATGGAAAAATGCTTCAAATTCCAAACCACTCTCTTCCAAATGAACTTTCGAATGCAACCTGTTTTAAATTGGAAGGTTACATATTTATTTATAATCAAGATATACAGGGATAAAACTGAGTCATTCACTGCAAAAATCACATGCAGATTTCTGACTTTAAATTGATAAATATTCGTTTGTCATTTTCAATAAAGAAGTTCTAAAATAAAAGGCCCAGTAGCGTCCCACAGAGCCAAATCACAATACAAACTCAGCACAGAGTGCCTACTAACTCCTATTTATAAGTCATTTTCTGTGACCCACAGATAAAATAGAATGACGATGTTTATTAGGAAATAAATGCCCAATTTGCCAAAAGTCTGTCATTGTAGCCAGTGTGTCCTTAAAGTCATTGGGAAATATTTCAAGCAATCATTTGACTGAAATGTATATTTCCCTCAAAATAAAAGGGGGGGAAATCAAACAACTGGAAACATTTGTGATACTTAGGCATGAATTCTCAGGATTTTATGTTCAAGGCAGCTATAAAATGGTCCACCCACTCCCCCATGCCCCTAAAGTAATTTCTTACTGTAAATGCTGAATATATTAAAAGTACTTCCTAATTACTGCAATTTTATATGTATTTCCTCAACTATAAAATGAAAATAATACCCTCTTGGTCCCAGAAATATGACATTTTCCTGTCAAATCCTCCTCTCAACATTGTGTCTGGACCCTCGAAAGTAGTCAAGTCAGAACTGTTGCATGACTCTTCCATGTCTGTGGGACCACAGAGCAGAGACAAGTGCTCCCCTCCCCCCCCCCTCCCCGTCTATACACACAGCGGACAAGCAGTGTCCATTCTACTGAGAGTAGATGCATGTGGTCTGTAAGGAAAATAAATTCTGAAATAGTCTTTAAACTGCTTCTGAAGATGCATCAACTTCTCTCTTTCCTGCCTTAAGTAAAATATTATGACTGAATGCTATAGGGACTTTTCAATACGGTAATTACTCCAACTGGTATTTAATTTCTGCTAAAACTAGGGATCTTGATGTTGGTTTCTGGGGATTTTGTGCTTTGTTTCAGAAAGGGTGAAAAGAAAGCATAAAATCAGTGATAGCAATTGAAATCCTTGTATGAAAACATTTCATCTTTTTCTCAAAGTCCACCTCCCTGGGTTTTTTTCTTATGAACTGTTGAGTTTCAGAGTGTTTAAAAATGATGACTCTCAATATTCTGGCAGCTTTTTATTTAACTTTAAAGTAAACTGCAAGGACCACCATCAGTGAATGTCTGAAAATAATGGTCATTGTGGTTGACAATAAAAAAAAATTTTAAAAAGCAATAAGGATCAGCCCTGAGTGTCCTTACCGTTTTGAAACCAAAAGTTAGCACTTTCTCTTCTGGGTCACTTGACGGTGACACTGAGCAGTGTACTGCTCCCTACAAATGATCCACTTTCAAATCCTGGTTAGAAAACTGTCTGTTTTCAATTCCTCTGGAGATCACGTCTATGTGTGATTGGTAGAGTCTTGGGGGGGAGGGGATTTGCCTTTCTTTGGCAGCATTGGCTGCACGCCTGATCCCTTCTCTGTTGATTAAGTCTAACACCTGAGAATGAACCCACGGCGACTCTAAAGAGGGGGTCCCTTAGCTCTGTGTGCTCACTACCGTGGAGAGCCACTAAAACTGCTGCCACAGGCTTCCAGACAATAACCTGGTTGTGCACGATGAGTGAAATTACCGTGGCAATTCCAGCTCTGCACAGGACACTTTCTCTAATCCTCCCTGTATGAACCCAAAATACACTACTCAAAAGGCAGCTGACATGTTCCAAAACATTAATGTAAAGGAGAGAGCCTTGTCGATTTCCTTGAGCCATACTTTCCACTCATAAGGGAATAACTGTTGAAATTAAGATCACTGAAATGAAACGTCCCCTTTTCTTACTCTTATACCGTTTATTTGCCAGACTCACTCTCAAAATGGAGAAGCATCAGTGGCCAGAGAGACAAATAAAATGCGGTGATCTCAGGGGTTCCTCCTCCTCCTCTCCCCAGTGTGCAATTTGGCTGTTCTCACATCTCTGAATATCTTTGACTATGTTCTCCGTCCAAAATCATCAAGACCTTTCTCACTGCCAGCAGGGAAGGAAGGAGACACTCATCCGTGGAAACCAGCGAAGCCCTCTGATTCATCGACAACCAGCTCCTGAAACAAACAGGCGAACTCGGCTCATCACCCTCATGCCCAAAAGAAGAGCAAATCAAAATGCTTTTGAAAAGGTTCAAAGAGAAGCAAAAACTAAAAGCTCTCATTCTTAATAAAAAACAATGCATATGCATGAGCCACACTAAACGCTAAATATACATTTTGTATTTCACCCACACTGCTTATGACTACAAATTTTTGCCAAAAATATTACATTTAAGTATGCTGCCTCTACTTTCAAAATCTATAAACTTCCCTATCTTCTTTCCCCCTTGCCTATCTGCACCAAAATATGCATCCACTAACTTTTAGGTCAGAAAGCAAATCGCCTCCCAGGTGAACCCTGCCACAAAGGAGACATCCCCAGGGGGTGGACACGGAAAAGGTGTGCTTTGTTTTTCACTTCTCAGATGAAGAAGAGTACCCTTAGAGGGGAGTCGGATGCTGACCCCGCCTCTTAAGATCTGTGCTACATTTAAAATTGGACTTAACCCTTATGGACGTCTGCCGTCGTAGAGTGTTAAACCTGCTGTGATCGGCGTGTTCATGAAATGAAGGAAGAGTGTGGCTGTAAAGCAGTTTCTCAGCCTGGACCTGCTGGCATTTTGGGGGGCAGGGTTGCCCTGCACATTGCAGGGTGTTTCATGACATGCCGAGAGTCTACCCACTCCATGCCAATGACACTTTCACTCCGGTGATTAAAAAAAAAAAAGTTCTACAGAACTATCAAATGCCTCCAGGTTGTGGGAATAGAGAGAGCAAAATCTTCTCCTATTGAAAATTGATATAAAGTCTCTAGTGAAGTATATGACATATAATAAAGTCTTTAAAATATCAGACACTGTTATTCTACTGGAACCCTGGTGGTGTCCTGGATACACGTTCAGCTATGATCCCCCAGGTCAGTAGTTCAAAGCCACCAGCTGCTTGGCAGGAAAAAAAGCCAGGCTTTCTACTCTCATAAACAGCTACAGTCTCAGAAATCAACAAGGGTAATTCCACCCTGCCCTATCGGGTCACCACAAGTTAGCAGCAGCTTAATGACAGTGAGAATTGTCATTATACTTAGACACTGATTACCGTACAAAAAAATATAGTATGATTGTCATTTCAAACTTCCTATATTTCACCTCTGAATCATGTGTATTTCAATTTTGGTGATGAGACTTTCTCAACACTTGATAAAACCCTTTATCAATATGACACCTCTGGCCTTATAGGCAAAGAAGAAGTTAGAGAGAAAGTAAAAACCCCACCGCTTTGACACATGAAAAACGTTACGCCCACAAAGCATGACTTTCCCAGTTATAAAGTTAATTTGTAGCAGAGCTATGCCCAAAATACTGACACACTCCCAGGCCAACAGATATTTCATTTCGCCATGACAGATCTACAGGGAAAATCCAAATTAGACTCTCAGACTTCCCAGTGTCTATTCACTGTCCAAGTGCATTTCCCCATTACATCCTTCTGGCAAATTGGCTGAGCACCGCAAACACTCTTCCTGTGCCCGTCTCTGGACTGCCCTGTTCTTCACAAGTCTGACAGTTCTCTGGGGCCTAGTTGACAGAAAACAAATTTAACCGTGGCAAGTTTGGGAAGCAAGAAAAGTAGTAGCTTCAGTCTCTCCACTGTGCCACAGCCAACATTTTCTGTGGCTAACAGCCCCAGCTGAGACAGACCGGACTGTCTTTCATATTTCATTTACCAACATATAATTCTCGGTCAGATCCATTTTGCCTCTAAGACCTTCTCAAGCACTACTGTCTGCTGTATTTTCCAAGAATGTTTAGAATTAGAGGCATTTGACATAATATCTGGACCTTCCAAGCAAACAACATGGAGGGAATTCCTCATGCATCCAGTTTCAGAGATTATCTTTGTTCTGCTACAGTGTTATAACCCATTTTTGTAAAGGGCCATTTTCAAGATGAGTATAATGTTCAAGGCTGAGTTCTTAAATGCCTGAGAAGTTAAGTTGCTTAACTTCTAAGCAACTTAAAAGTTAAGGAGACAGCATCCAATATTGGCTTCACCCCAATTCTAAAATAACCATAGAGAAAATATTGTGAAAGAATTCACAATCTCCCAGCTGATATATTTGTGGTCATCATACTGTGTCCCATATCCATACAGAAGCTACATCCATTCAATACATTCTTTTTCAGAGGTTTCTTGACTTCACACACTTACGCCTCTTGGTCAGTATCCTATTACGAGGCCAGTCTCCAAATTGACCATTAGTCTATGTTGCCATGTAAACAACATCCCATACAAATACTGTGCAAAAATAGGTTCTTGAGACAGACTAGGCAAGGATTTGAACACTAGCAATTTTGATCACGTCACTTTTAAGTCACATAGACTCTAGGATGGTATGTCATACATTACTTTCATCATGGTGAATAGAACACGTAACTTTGTAAATCCTCAAACAATAACATTAATGTCACATGCAAGCAAAATTTTGCTGAACATAATTCAGTGTTATATGAAGTAGTATATAAATGGAGAGTGGCCAAGAATTCAAGCTAGATTCAGAGGGTGTAAAACACAGGATTTCATTGCTGATGTCATATGGATTCTAGCTCAAAACAGAAAAAAAAAAAACCAGAAAGATGTTTACTTGTGGGTTTTGGACTATGCAAAAGCATTAGACTATATGAATCATAAACTTCAGAAAGCATTTCAAAGAATTCCAGGACACTTTATTGTACTCATCACAAGCAGAATAGTAGAACGGTGTATTGTTAGAGGTGCATACTTTCACCATACTTATTCAAGGTATATGTTGAGCAAGTCATTCAAAAAGCTCGACTATACAAAAAGTAGGACCTCAGGAGTGGATGAAGGTTTATTAATGATGTGTGATATGCAGATTGCTCAGGTTTGCTTATTATGAATTGCATCTTAATGTGAAGATACACCAAAACCCTCACAATTGGGCCTAGCAGCAATACAGACGATGAGACAGGAGCTGTCAAGGATTTCGTTTTACTTAGATCCACAATTAATGCTCCTGGAAACAGGCAGCAGAACATTAAATGACACTGCACTGAGTAAATATGCTGCCTGAGACCTCTTTATATTGTGAAAGACCCAAAATGTCACTCTGAGGACTAAAGAGTACCTGTCCCCAAGCAAACTATGGCATTTTCAATTACCGTGCATACACGTGAATGCCGAACAAAGACTAAAGAACCACAGAAGAATTGATGCATTTGCATGAGTGCTGGTAAAGAATACTGAGGATACTATGGACTGCCAGAGGGGCAAACAAGTCCTTGTTGGAAGAAATGCAATGAGGATGTTACCTAGAAGCAAGGATGGCAAGACCTCTCTCACAGACGTTGGGCATGTTCTCAGGAGAGACTAGTTCTGGGAGGCGGCCATCATAGTTGGTAATAAGGGATGGGGGCAGCATAGAAGAGTATGGCTGACAAAGAGAAGAGTTGATACAGTGGCTGCACTGCTGGGCTCAAACCTAACAACTACTGGGAGGATGTCCCAGGACTGGGAAGTAGTTGATTCTGTCGTTCAAGAGGAGCTGGGACCTGCTTTCAAGGCACCTACCATGTAACAAGAGCGGGACTACATCACGGGCACCCCCACCCCACCTCCATTACATCCGAACTTGATTCAGCTTCAATAATGGAAATTATCGTATAAGTTATGAAATAAGAAAACTCATTAAATATTTAATTGCTAAAAAGAAGAAAACAGAAGGAAACTATTGAAAGCTAGAGTCCACGTAAGGCAAAACCTGTCAGAGAAGGAAAACTAAAATATTTTCTACTTAAAAGGAAAGGTAGCAAAAACAGCATGGTCAAAGGTGGAAAATTCTGATACCTGAAAAGGCCAGGGAGTCACATGGTGCTCCCGTTATCACAGGCTGCACCATTTGAGTAATTTTCCTCACACGGTCATCCTGTAGCATGGCCAAGGTGAGTGTGCATCACGAGGTCATAACATCCCTTTCCAATGTCCACACCTTGACACCCACCTTTACTAGCCAGATTAACTCAGGCAACTTGATGTTGCCTTTCCCACCGACAGATTCAGAGGAACTGCAATCTTTTTGTCTTCCTTTTTTATCATTTTATTGGGAGACTTTTAAAAATCTTAAGAAAATCCATCCTTCAATGTGCTTATATTAAGCACATTTGTACATATATTGCCATCAACATTTCCAAAACATTTTCTTTCTACTTGGAATGACAATCTTTCCACCCTGTTTCCCATATTCAAATCTCTAGAAAGTCAAAGCATTGTTAAGAGTTGGCTTGGGTGCAGAGTTGAGATATACAAAGAAAAAAAATTTTAGAAGTATTGTGAGGAGTAATGACGTCATGCATACTAAGCACTCAGTTTGGAGCTGGCATGGGGAAAGGCTTCGTTACTGTGCCCCTTATGGCTACTCAGAAAGGTAGGAGATCCTCACTTCAACAACCTGGCAGAGGAGACCCAGGGAAAGTAAGTAATCTTGCACCGGTAAATAGCAGAGTGGGGAAACATGTTGCTGACTGTTTGCAACTGTCTATTGTGAATTAGGTCAAGGTTGACATAGCAGATCATCCATTTTAAATTCAACAGCCTATCAAACCTCCCCATGGCTTCCCCAGTTTACATCAGATTTTGTCCATCTCTCTCGTTGGCTATTGTCTTCGCTTTCATTCGAGTTAAATCCTGTCTACCCATACCCGTGATTCCCCTGTCCTTCTTTGGCCTCCTGCCCTGCTAACCATCCTTCAAAGTCTGTTTCTTTGAAAACATTTTCTTGAGTTTTTTTTTTTTTTAATATCACTGGTCTCATAAAATGCTTCCTCTTCTGCATTGGGCCACTTTCACTCATGTTTATGTCCTCAGGTAAGATGTCTCACAGAGGCCTCATCCATCTTCAATGTTGTGTGCTATCCCAGGGTGCATATGGACCTGATTATTTGTCCATTCTTGCAACTATGGGCAGGTAGGTTGTTTCCCTCTTTTTGCTGTTATGACTGCTGCTGTGATGAACAGGTGCATGATTTATCATCTGTGCTTCAACTCTTATTTCTTTTTGGTTTATACCAAGTAGTGAGATTGCAGGGCATCTGGTATTTATCTTCCTCAATAGGTTAGGAAACCCCGTCCACACTCCATAGTGGTTCTATTGTTTGACAGTCCCACCAGCAGTGTATGCAGGGAGATGCAGTCTCTCCACATACCCTCTCTAACACTGGTTAATTTCTAGTTGTTGTGTTTGTTTGTTTTTTTTGTTTTAATAAATCATTTTATTCACAGTCAATACATACATCAATTGTATGCAGACCACACTTGTACATTTGTTGCCATCATCATTCTCGAAACATCCTCCTTCTACTTAGGCCCCCAGTATCAGCACCCCATACTTCCCCTCTCTCCCAACTCCCCCTCCCCCACAAACCCTTAACAATTTATAAATTGTTATTATTTTGTCACATCATACACTTTCTGATGTGTGAGTTTACCAACTTCCCTGTTGTCCTTACCACAAGGAGGAGGTTATATGTAGATCCTTGCAATTGGTTCCCCCTTTCTCCTCCACCTTCCCTGCATCCTCCGAGTATCACCACACTCACCACTGTGCCCACATTCCTGATATGATCACTGATGACAAATGTGTGCATAGGCAAATGTGGTGAAGTAAGCTGACGGTGCCCAGCCCTCAAAAGATATAGCATCTGGGGTCTTAAAGGTTTGAAAGTAAACAAGCAGTCATCTAGCTGAGAAACAACGAAGCCCACATGGAAGAAGCACACCAGTCTGTGTGATGATGAGGTGTTGAAGGAATCAGGTATCAGGCACCAAAGAACTAAAAATTTTATCACTATAAATGAGGAGGAGTGCAGATTGGGTACCCCAAGCCCATCAATAGGTTAAGCGACATCCCCTTACAGAGAGGTCACAGGGAGGAGATGAGCCAGTCAAAGTACAGTGTAGCAACAATGAAATATGTAACTTTCCTCTAGCTCTTAAATGCTTCCTCCCACCCACTATCATGATCCCAATTCTACCTGACAAATCCAGCCAGACCAGGAGTTGTACACTGGAGCCAGAAACATGGAGAATTCAGGACATCCGTTCAGTACCAGTGTTCATTTGTTTTTTAACTTTGCTATCAAAGCTGGAATGTTGCCCAATTTTTGTGTCAGAATATCTCAACTAAGTTTTCTAACATTAATTTAGTTAATTAAATAAGGCACAATTTGCACAATAAACTAAAACAATTAACTATATTTGCTTCTGGCTATATATGTGTGCAAGAACCAAACCATCCAGACAGAACCTTTGTTCACGTGCACCAGACAAATCACTGCCACGTTGGAGTTAGCCTGGGAAAATGGTCTCACAGCATGTACCTTTTGAGAACTGGGAGAGGGATTTCTGGAAAGTCTATAAAGTGAATGAAATGCTTTCTTCAGAAGTAAACATTTTACAGAAAACCACAGAGGTACAAGTCGAGCATGCACACAGGCCAGGCAACAGAAGATCACCTGAGAAGGCAAGATAGCCTGTGTTGGAAGCAACGTTTTGGCCTTGAAACTGAGAAATTGACAAAGCTTCTGAATTTCTAATTCTCAGTGGTCTCAGCTGTAAAACAGAGCTGATAATCACAGTGCCAGCATCTTGGATTTTAATGAATATTAGACTAAATGACTCTAAA
>PVJH01004598.1:78649-123541 GCA_004026705.1 Nesogale talazaci
CCTAAAGAATCATCGTCATGATTTTCATAGATTTTCTGGAAACTCTTAGGGCATTTCAAGCACCGGGCTAGTGACGCAGATGCCTTAGACTGTTTTGCCATCATGAGGGTCCATTCTCTGGGTCACTGCATTCATGCAGACTCGTGGAGGTGCAGAGCAGAACCGCTCCTCGGGGCTTCTGAGAGGATGCATCTTTCCGGGAGCAGACGGCCTCACCCTGCCCCGTCAGAGGGACCGAGGGGGTTGAACTGCTGACCTGAGGGGAGGCCACCCAACACTTAATGCACAGGACCACTGAGGCTGAGGAATGTTAACGGACTGGAGGGTAGTGAGTTTAATGTCTGAAACTCCCAGAGTGAGGTATTTTTACCACAAGATTAAGGAGTCCTCGTGGTGTTGTGGGCAGCCCTGGTGCCATAATGGCTAAACGTCAGTTGGGTTGCCAACCACAGAGTCAGCAGTTTGAAAGCACCTGAGGCAAAAGAGGAGGCTTTCTGTGCCCATAAAGAGTTACACTCTTGTAACCACATAGAGACAAGTCCACTCTCTCCTTTAGGATTGCTGTGAGTCACAACTGACTCCATGGCAGAGGGCTGTTTTGGGTGTTTGTTTGTTTGTTTGTTTCTTTGTTTTAGTTTGTTTGTAGTGGCCCAGTGAGGTGCGCAACGTGTTGCTGATTTCAAGGTGAATGATTCAAGCCCACCAGCCACTCAGAAGGGCTCTGCAGCAGTGCTACTCGAACCTACAGGGTCACTCAGAGTCAGAATCAGTGCAAGGGAAATGGGCGCGGGACCTCATGACCATAAAGTCAGATACCATAGGGGAATCACTTTGCCCAACACTTACCATGCATTAAAAGTCTCAGAAAATAATCCCATTATATCTTCTTGGTAGAATTTAATTTGGGAAATCAGTTAACATTGGCACTGCAAATCTTTGATTTTTTTCACTCATAAATTACCTTCCTAAAAGTCAGTCAAAGAATTATTCAGTGGGCTGAGCCCTGATGGTGTAATTGGTTGAGTGCAGAACTGCGACCCACTGGCTTGGTGGTTCACATCCAGCAGCAGCTCTCTAGGAGCAAGGCTGGGCCTCCCACTCCAACCAGAGGGTAGTGATGCCCCCCTAAAAATAACAATTACTTTTTTTTCAGTGCCTAGAGTGTCAGAAATGTCGGGTTTTCATCAAAAAAAAAATTTTAGAAATGCATTCACTTAACTCTCATTCTCTTTTTCCTTCTGTATTACTGCCATGGTGAGAGTAGGAAGCTTAGCCTTGCTCCTGGAGAGCTACTGCTGGATTTGAACCATCAACCCTGTGGGCCATAGTCCCAGACACAACCACTGTGCCACCATAGCTCAGCTTAACTCTCATTTTCAGTGATTCCATATAGTACGTAAACAGTTTCCATAAAAGTCACACTCTTCTATTACTTTTAGCATCTGAGAAAGCAACTGGCATAATTCAAACAATATATCTTAAAATACAGTCCTTACCCCAACCCTATAAGGTATGTAGTTATTAAGATGCACACACTGCTATCCTTCAGACGTTCAGATTACATTCTTCTTGGCTGATCTTTTTAACAGGAGCCATCCATGCAGACAGGTTTAGTACTGACAGGTTGTTGTTCATGCTGGTTCTGTTTCAGATCTGGGTTGTGTCTTTCTTCCTGAACTGCTCTCCTCAAGACCGACATTGGGGAATAGATGCTCTACTCCAGAAAGATCTCTTTCAAGTCAACAAAATTGGATATTCTTACTAATTAAAAGTAAAGTTTACATGGGAACTAGTAACACTTGTTTTGGACTACAGAGGAGAATATTAAAAGACTGTTGTCAGGTTAAGATGGCCTGAAATAGATATGCTATAGGAAAACCAGGGTTTGAAGTAGACTGGACTTGCACGGTCTGTGTTAGTCTGGGTAGGCTAGAGGAACAAATTTCATAGACACGCATATTGATATAAGGGAAAGGTTTATATAAAAGAGGACCAGGACATCGAGCCCAGTCCAGTTCAAAGTCATAAGTCCGATAGTAACCCATATGTCCGAAATCAGTCTATAAAGTCTCCTTCCGACTCACGAAGTCACAGGTCAGTGGGTACAGAATCCCAGCACTGGCAGGGGTCTCCACATGTCTCCTCGCTTCCAGGGCTAAGGGTCCATCAACAGCAGAAGCAACTCATCGCTGGCAGAGGTCTTCATGTGGCCACCCCAGCTTCAGAGGTCTGGCTCCATGCGGGCAAAGCCATGTGGTCTCTCCGCCGGCTCCTCCAGCTTCTCAGACGCTGCCATTTTGTCTTGTCTGTGATTCATTATCTCTGAGACTAATTCCCAACAACTGGGGAAGATAGCCTCTCATCTTCACGAGGGAAATATTATGAGATTTCCCAGAAGTCTCAGGAGAAAGCCATGCCCACATAGAGACCTCATTGGCTACTCAAAGGCTATCTCCAGATTAACAGGCTAGACTTCACCCCTACATTTCAATCACAAAATTAACATAAGCACATGACTGCCACAAGGTCCCTTTTGTTGGTTTTCTTGTGGTTCGGGGCACCCCGTTTGTTCTTACACATAGCACTCCTATGTGCAACAAAAGGAAACTCTGCCTCTCCCGGTCCAGCCTCACAATGCCTCTTCTCTTTTGGCCCATCAATGTGGCCACTGTACCCATCTTGTCAAAAGCTTTCCTCTTTTTTCCCCACCCCTCTACTTTACCAACATAATGTCCTTCTCCAGACACTGGTGTCTTTTGACAACATGTCCAACATGAGATGGACATCTTTGTCCATCTTTGTCTCGCCATCTTTGTCTCTAAAGAGCATACTTGCTGTACTTGTTCCAAGACTGATTTGTTTCAGCTTTGGTAAACACTGCTAAATAGTGAATCAAAAGCCAGTTCCTACCACCTTCTCTTTTGCTACTAGGAATCCTGATAATGCTGTCATCCAAGCCTTAGAAAGCTAAACACAAGGTCAGCAGTTCAAATCCACTTGCTCTCTATGAAGAGTGATGAGGCTACCCACTGCCATAAAAATTAGGGCCATGGCACTGGGCCCTATAGGGGTGCTAGGAGTGAGAACTGAATTTGAGGACAGGGAGTTATACTTTGCTACTGTCTGCAAGCAACTTTGGAAAGCTGATTATTCACTTTTCCAAATTCTCTTGTAGCTTGGATGCCCAAAGACAGCTGAGCAAAGTGCTGTGAGGGGGTTTCTCTGAAACAGGTGCTGTATGATTAAATGGCTAGCATTACCCAGTGCAACTCTGCCTTTTCCTACTTGGAACTGGTACATGCTATTGAACTTGCACTGGACGACTATGAAGGGGCAAACATGAGAATCTGCTGCCTGGGCAAGGCTGCAGCAGGGTTCTAAACAATGACAATGCAGAATAAAGAATTATGCTTCTATCATTTTAAAACTTTAAAAAATTATGCTTCTAAAAATCAAGTATAAGATCCTTCTCTGGATGCTTAAGGGCTGTTAGACAGCTAAGTGGGTGGCCATCAGTTCAGAAGCTAGCTGTTACAACAACGTAAGTGTGGTGCATCTCGACCTTCCATTTCATTTGGTTGTGCTATTTGCCATTGAGTCGATATCGACTCAGAGCAGCTGATAGGACTGAGAATGGACTCATGGGGTTTCCAAGGCTGCAATCTTTACAGAAGCAGGCTGCCCCTACATCTTTCTCCCACAAAACAGTTGGTGGCTTGGACCCCCCCGATGCTAGGGTTAGGGGCCAAGCCCTGACTCAGTAGAGCATAACCACTGCATCACCATGTTCTGTCTTTGGCAGCCTTGGGACCACCAACTCTGAATATTTATTTAAGTAATTATCAATCATTTAAGTAATTATCATTATCATAAGTAATTACATATCTGAGAAAATGTGAAATGTTAAAGCACTAAACAACTATCCTACCATATTCCAAAGGAAAGAAAAGGAAGGACTATAAATTTTAATAGTGGCAAACTAATAGAACTGAGACAGTGCAAGCAAAATGTTATGCATTTCTTTGATTGAAGTAGATATATAAATATGAGCCTGTTAAAAGCAAGAAGCCCAGAGAAAAAGTCATGAATTATAATGCTGAAGAAAGTCATGTTCCAAAATAAGACTTGTTTTCTTCAGCAGTCTGGATAACATTTTACCTTGTGTTCAAACTATCCATGTCTGCAATGTATGCATGACAGTCAACCTCAAATGATACCCCACACTTCTGATACCATCTTGTGGAGACTCAACCTGTGTCCAGGGAAACGTAGCATTGTCGTGTAGTGCTGAGGAAAGGAAACAATACTTGGCATTTAGATGCAAGAGGTGCCTTTAAATTGCCTCTCATTTTCACTTAAATATCTCAGCTCAGAAAAACAGGCTACAAATATAGCATAATGTTTCAGAGATTAGATCAGTGAGAAAGCTTGCCCTGGTCAATCACAGTATTCACCTCTCACTCTGTAATTTATTCATAAACTGATACCTTTCTGCATTTCTTTTCATGAGCTCATCCTGCCCACTTTTTAAGTTGCAATTCAAACATTCAAATTGATTGTAATGTGCATACTGTGGAATGTATCACATTTTATTTTTTCATTCATCATCTTTAAAAACAAAGGGTCTTCTCTGTATCACGGTTGATTGTGTCACCATGTTCTGCATTTATTCCTTGGATTTTTCCTTTTGCATTTTTTTATAACATTTATCACTAACTTGCCCTGTATCATTGATCTCTGTCTCTCTGCTGGCTTTCTCCCCAGGGTAAAGAACCATTAGGTAGGGTTGGACTGCTAACTGTAAGGTTGCCAGTTCAGACTCACCAGCTTTCACCAGCTCCCTTGAAATTCACAATCTTGGGAAGGCTATGGAAGGCTGATGTGAGTTGGAAAGTATTTGATGGCAACAGATTTGATTGGGTAAATACATACATTAGTGTGTTTCTCAACAGAAAAATAAATCAGGGGTGGAGATGCCCTCCCAAAAATCCTAGAGGTCTTTTTTCTTCACTGCCCAAAATAGTAACTGCCACACATTTACACAGAACCTATACATTCAGTTATGATACGCTGTTAGATATTTAGCAACCAGCTCTCGATAAAAAGGTAAAAGGTGTGTGTGTGTGTGTGTGTGTGTGTGTGTTGTTTTTGTATAGCTCTGACATGGATATTGTTTGATATTTTCTTTTGCAGAATAAGAAAGATTAAAGTAGAAAAATGTACTCGAGTATTCAGAACTCCTTTGTAGTAACAATGGAAGCAAGTTCTCTTCTAGATTAGATAATAGTTTTCAAATATTGTAAGATTATCCTCTCTTCTTTTGCCCTTCATAATGTAATTGTTACAGATCTAACATATTTTTATGTTTCATCTGCAGTAGCACTGTTTCCAGAATGCTGTGACTTCTAGGTAACAAAAGTTCTGATGCAGCATTTGCCCGCTTTATCACCACGGAGGATTTCAAGGTACCAATAGAGTCACCGGATGCAGAGTTGAGTGAAGTCCAGTAGCATGCCATTAAACAGTACTTCCAGCACTCAGAAAAAAAAATATATATATACAACCTCAAAAAAAAAGTATTAGGAAAGGATATATTAAGAAGGAAGCATTTAATATTTTTACATTTATTTTAATACTATATAATTTAATTTGCAATAATAATTGTGTTTAGCAATCAGTTTGCAAAATCCCCAAACAGTTATAACATTCAGTTCTCACCAGTCCATGGCAGCCAACGCCAGGACATCACTGCCTGTGGCTTGTATACTTAGCATGCTATTACACTTGCTCATAACAGCACATACAGACTTCCATTTCCAAATTAATGGCACTTTTGCATACCTTGTTGAATCTCTGCAACAATCCCAGCCCAGTTCATTGGTCTCCCATCTACTTTCCCAGGTTCATTTTAGGACCTCCTTCCTCCTCTATTCTCCCCAAGTATTGATATTACTCTAACCTCGATTCTCTCTCAGACTCATTTTGTGCATCCAGGCTATGCAATCTTACTAATGCCTCCAGTTACCAACTATTCACTAATGATTCCCAAATCACAACCAGTAGGCCAGACTACTGCAAAGAACTAGAATGGAATTCAGACAGCCTTCTGGAACCTTGTATACCAGCCAATTAAATAAGTTGGGTAATTGCTTTTTCATGTCTGTCTCTCCCATTAGGATGGAAGTTTCACATATAACATTCTAACTCTTTTCTTGCCAAATCCTCAAAACCGGGTCCATTATCTCACATAAAGTAGTTACTCATAGAATCCAGAAAGATCCAAATACATAGCCAATAAATGTTTCAAACTCAACAAATTCTGTACTCATTAACTCTCTTCCAAAATGTGCATCTCTTTTGAACCTTAATCCTGGTACCAGCATCCACCAGCACACCACCTCTGTGACTTCCCTTCTTCTTAGCCCTCCTAACCAATAACTTATGACCACCCACTAGACCATCTACAGACCTTTCAAACACCCTTTCTCTTCTCCACAATGGCCACAAGTACCCTCCATTCAGCTAAGCTCATGGCTTCCTCTCTCTCTCTCTCTCTCTCTCATTGTATCCTAATGCGACTGCATAAGAGCCCCAAAGCAATCTTTTGGAAAACATCATAGCTTTATATCTATCTGTGTTTAACAGTCTATCAGTAGTGCTCCACTACTGAGTGGATAAATTCAACTCTTTAGCCCAGCATTTATAAGATCCTCTATGATCGGGATGGCACTAGCTCCTCATCCTCCTCACCATTTTCCCATGAAGGGCACGTATTCTAGCCATACTTGTATGGGGGTAGTGCCACACCCTCTTCCACACCCCTCTATTCCTGCACGTGTACTTCTCTCTGCCTGGAATAGCCTTTATAGTTGATAGAGTGGCCAACAAGCTTAGTAAGTACCATTGCCTTTAAAGAGCTTCTCTTGACTCTCTAAAGTTGGATCTCTCCTGATACCTCCATGACTATCTCTATTCTTTCTACTATAGTCACTTTTTAAAATTCTGTGTGTGTATGTGTGTGTGTGTGTGAGAGAGAGAGCGAGAGAGAGAGAGAGAGAGAGAGAGAGAGAGAGAAATGGTTGACAACTATAGAGATGACCTGTTCTTTAACAGTTCAAAAACACTTTGCTTCATCTCATTGACTACAACGCCATCCTCACGATGTACCGTACCTTGTCCCACTTTCTCCCTCTTTATCTTATTTCCATTTCTCTTCCTCCCCTAGGTCTGCTGAACCTTCTCTTTAGGTAAATGCTGCCCCTTTGAGCTCAAACTTTTATTATTCTAAGGTATTGATACCTCTTGAGTGCTATGATTCCCATTAAAAACGTGTCTGCTCTTTGGCTTGATGATTGACACTGTGGCTACAACCAGGGGCTCAGACGTAGCAAATATGAGGATGGCGCAGAACCCGGCAACGCTGCACTCTGCTGAACACTGCGTCTCAGTGATTCTCAGATGGCTTTTTTAAAAAGTCATTTTATTGAGGGCTCACACAATTCTTATCACAATCCATATGTACATCCATTGTGTCAAGTGCATTTGTACATTTGTTGGCATCATCTTCTCAAAACATTTGCTTTCTACCTGAGTCTTTTGTGTCAACTCTTCATTTTCCCCTCCCTCATAAACTCTTGACAATTTATAATTGTTTTTCATGTCTTCCACTGTCCGATGTCTCCCTTCACCCACTTTTCTGTTGTCCCTCCCTCTTGGGAGGGTTATATGGAGATCATTGTGATCAGTTCCCCCTTTTTCTCCCACCTTTCCCTTCCCCTCCTGGCATTGCTACTCACACTATTGGTCCTCATGGATTTATCTTCCCTGGATTCCCTGTGTTTCCAGCTGAGCTCTTATCTGTACCAGTGTACATCCTCTGGACTAGCCAGATTTGTAAGGTAGAATCAGGATCATGAGAGTAGGGAGAAGGAAGCACTGAAGAACTAGAGGAATGCTGTATGTTTCATCGGTGCCACACTGCACCCTGACTGGCTCTTCTTCTCCCTGCGACCCTTCTGTTGCCTACAGATGGGCTTTGGGTCTCCACACTCCCCCTTATTTGCAATAATATGATTTTCTGCAAAACTGACTTTTTGGCACCTAACAACAACATTTTTTGATTGAAAACTGACCTACAGGATGTGGAGTTCATTTCCAGACCTGAAGAATGACTAAGAGTCATAGATTCTGCTAAGCTTGATTCATAAGCTGGGTCTGTTCTACACCCTAGATTGCTGAGTAGCGACTGGAGTTTTAAAAATCCCTAAGGGCAACTACTGGTCTCTCCCAACCCAGAAGAAAGAAGAGCAATGAAAATCAAATACAGGTGGAAACGGCCCATTGGATTAGTAACAATGCAAACATCAGTTTCCACTGGTTTGAAAACAAGAAGAATTAGATTTTGCCCAGCTACCACCAACAACTGCTCTGAAAATCACATCAGAAGGTCCTGGGCAGACTGGGGGAGAAATATGGAAGAGAACTCAAAATGATAGCAGTTATTCTTGAACCTTTATTTCTCCCTACTAGACTATGAGGTTCAACCTAAAAAAGACTGCATCCATCACAGAGCCAATCACACAGGAGGAACTCAGGTTCCTTGTGTGATGGTATAATGCAAACCATTCATGCAACATAAAACATACACATCTATGTAGGTACTATCTCCTTTAAAACTACTCACTTTGTCTGTTTAGTCTAACAATGGCACATAACTCTAAGTATTTTTGGAAGTCACCCAGAATTATCTGGGAAACAATTGGTGATTACCTCAGGTGATGCCAAAAGAACATTGTTCTGAACAGATCTTATGTCTTAGAGGAATAATAGGGCTAATGATACCACTAACTGTAGAAAATGAGGAATGAAATCTATAAAAAGTCATGTAAATATGACTCGTGGCGAGTTAACAAGCTTAGAGGGCAAGGCTAAAGGGTGAATCTCAAGAAACAAGCAAAGAAGCACAAAACTTTGAAGCAAAAGTCTTATGATTTAAAAGCATTTATGAAGATTATTTTTTCCACAAAATCAATGTCAATATATAAGTAACTTCAAAGTCGACAAAGAAGTTATTTAAATTAGCATTTCCCAAGGATTGCCAGGTGTGACCATGTATTGTATAAAGAGAAAAAGAAAGAGCCCAATGATTACAGAATTTTGAAACACAGTATTAGACAACGTCTAAAATGTTTATTGACTCATAGAATTCTGAGAGTCATTAATCCTTTCATGAGACTCTCCAGGAGGTTCATCTGGGATATACACAGTTTCTCAGTTATGTTTAACCTCAGAATACCTGTTCTCTGAAGATGTTGTCACATTCACATTCCATAAACTTTGAGTCACTTGGAACTGGGTATATTTATATATAATATGGCATATAACACAAAGCTATACTGCTTGCAAAAGTTACAGTTGAGCCTAATGAGGATTTATTTTGTTCAAACTGCTTTTTACCACATAACTCTTTAATGCTAACCTGATATCAGTGTGGTCACTTACAATCTCAATTAGTTCCAGTTGTGAGATAAGCACCGGGCTACAAACAGCAGCCCACAGACCACTCCCACAGAGAAAAATGACTGTTCCCCATGACAATTTCCAATCTTGAAAATCCTATATATCGCCACTGTAAGTTAGAATCAACTAAATGTCAGGGAGCTTTGTTAATACTTAAGGAAGAAAGAATAAATAACCACTCAGAGTTCAGAGAATAGTTAGTTATTAAGAGACAATATATTATCCTTGTTCTGGCCAAGAGCCCAAAGACTTCTGAAACTCAACATTGAATGAGCTATCATCCACACAGTCTATGAACTTCACTCAAATTCTTCTGTGTGTTCCTTCAAAATGTCCTACACTCCACTTGGTTCATTCTTACATTGGACTTTAAGACCCACTTTCTGCTTCCCTCCCTCACTGTTATCCATTCAGGGCCAACTGGTGAAAAAAACAGCTAACCCTGAATCTTATTTCTCTTATAGATCTTATCATTTACTACCCTAAGAAGAGGTTGGGTACACACAGCTTTTGACAGATGAACATATATCCCTGTTAAGAATGAATATATGGCCAAACTTTTTTGTTTTTCCTTGCTTTTTGAACAATAGATTTAAGTAATTTACTAAATTTAGGGTAAACGAATAATAAACTTGAGACCATGCTAAAACAATGTTATTGTTAGGGATTATAACAACTACATATTCCTAGGTAAGGGTAGAGGTAGAACCCTACCTATCAATCAGGTCACAGCCTCTTTGGTAGAAGAGAGAGACCAAGCAGTATAACTCTCTTTGATTCTTCACCTTCCGTTACGGGTTCAGCTTGTCCAGTATCTCAATCTCCAGTTGGGTTGCCTACCCACCCAAGAGCTGTCAGCAGTCTACTGACAATGAATTCATCCCACAGACTACAGAGTCATGTTAGCTCTGCACCCACCAGTCGGTACCCCGACTGTCTCTGCCTAGACATTCTGCTTCCTGTTCATCAGCTTCCATGAGGCAGGAGAAGCATGATGTGAACCAGGCTGGACTTACTTATTTCTAACTATGCATAAGCCATTTCTTGATAGAAATCTCTTTCTGTCTACAGCACATACACACGTCACTGCTGCCACTTCCTTAAAGAATCCAACCTAATATAGTTCAAAGATGTTTCTAAAATGTTATCTCGCTTGGTTCTAAACCCTGAAAGCTATCTTTATAACTGCAGAATCTGAGTATAAAACACCAGTCATCTCTACAATAAGGTGACCAGACATCCCGCTTTTTAACAATTTAATGTCCCACGGCATTTTAAAATTAAAATAAATATATTACCATACTCTTTTTGGGGTTCGATGAAAATTTTTGTTGCTCCATATAGACCAAATTTTTAATCAAGAACCCCCACCCTCAGTCATTGGTGTCCCACTTAAAACCTGGTCAATTTACTCTACAAGCTAATTAGTAGAGCACCTAGCACTTTGTGTGCATATTACATGCATATTGTGTGCATATTACAGCCATCCTTGATGGCTGCCAAAGAGCTTGAATAAGATTGACTTACATTCTGCTGGATTTCATTGAGTAGCATTTCTCCTACCATGGCGCCAAAGCCATGTCTCTATATAGCAGATACTGTCCTTGTCCACCTGAGCCAGTGTGACTTGAGGGGATGTCCACAGACTTCCAACTACTATACTTGTTCTCCTTTGCCCAGTAGTTTGCTCTGGGCAAGGTCACCTCCTGGAACAGCCCTCAACTCATGACTGCTGTGGGAAAATAACTGACTGCCCTGGTGTCTTGTCTCGATGACTTAAAGGCATGAGTTGTACAGTTTCCCAGCGTCAGCTGATCAAAAGGACAGCTTGGTCTACAGTGCACCCCTTATTGCCTATCGTCCCATATGTTTACTTCACCTTCTAAATAAAGTACCTGAACTCAAACAGTTGCAGAGGAGCCTGAGTCTGGGTGCCCAAATGAGACAAAAATAGGATAGGAAAGAATTTTCAGTTTTATAAGCCACAGGCAAGTGATTTGTAACAAACAGACAAGAATTCATTTTGCAAAGAGAAACACTAACCAGTCACGATTTTCCACTGCACAGTGAATAAATTCAACATTGGAGTTAATGTATGTGAACTTTAACTTCAGAGTTTCCTGACACACAAAAAGGACTGTTTTGAAAGCACAGAAAACACTTTTAAAAAATATTGGGGAAGATGCTGTTTTAATACACACTTCAGGCCTTACCATTTAACACCTTCCTCAGGTGCATGGGTAGAAAAAGTGAAGATTCTCACTTTTTTTTTTTCTTCAACTCTTTCTAAAGTAGCTTTCTAAAGGGAATGTCTTTGAAAGAGGGAGAGAAAAAGGAGAAATCAGAATACGTTCCCATAAAAGCATCTGATTGCAAGGAGTTTATCAGTCTTCTTATCATCACAGGGGAATATTTAAGTCATTTCTATCATATTCCTATCATTTTGGGTCACAGAGGATGTCCTCTCATTTATTCTAAACTCACTAGAAAGGTTCTATGGAGAATTGCTGAAATTTAGTTGCAGGGAGAGAAAAAAAAGGAGGCATGAGACCTGAGCACAAGATAGCAGGCTCGGTGGAGAGACTGAAAACAGCCCTTGGGGTGATTCATACGGTACCAAGGGGGTGCCCAGAGTGTTGTGGGGACACAGAGAAGATGCTCCTATCCCAGAAACAACAACAGGGGGAGAGAGAGAGAGATTAAGACTCTGGTGTGATGTTTGTTATACATTTTCATGAGTGCCTACACCCAACCTATACTATTTTATCAGTTTTTAAAATTAAAAACACATGCACATTACAGAGCACAACACATAAATGTACATGAAATTAAAACATCTTGATTTCCTGATTGCAGGATTCCTGCAATGCAGGATTCTTGATTCCCGTTGGAGTAAGCCATCAATGTTATCTTTTTATTCAGTACGGTATCCTTGCATGGCTCACAAGTTAGCCAGCTCTGCTATCCCAGAAAAACTCCAAGCACTGCCATCAAGTTGATTCCCACTCATAAGGGCCCTGAGGGGCAGCGGAGAACCACCCTGTGAGTTTCTGAAACTGAAATTCTTCAAGGGAGTAGAAAGCCGCCTCTTCCTCCTAAGGACCAACTGATGGTTGCAAATTGCCGGGTAGGGGAGCACTAGGCCACAAAGATCCTTGCTACACTGGAAAGGGTTCCCTAAACACCAAGTCACTGGGGTGGGAGGGGGTGCGAATCTGAACAAAAATGTGAAGGAAAATCAAGAGTTCTTTAGATGCATGTGGAGAGGGGATTTTTCAGGGAGAAGAAAGAGAATGGAGAACAGAGGGGCCCCAGCATATGCTCTGGACATAGTAAGTAGACTCATAAGCCAGCCAGAGAGAGAGTGGAGCAGGCTAGGGAGATGGGAAGTAAAAATGTAGGGACCAGTCGAGCCAGCTATGAGAAGGTTGATTGCTCATAAGAAGTTTGCTTGCTTTGTTTCCTGACCTTTCACTCTTTAAGGTGAAATTCGCTTACCTTTGAATTTTCCCTTTCCAAGTGCATAATTCAGTGATTTAAAAAAAAAAGGCAGTCAAAGAGTCACACAAACATCAGACCATTTAATTCCAGAACATTATTAACATCCTCAAAAGAAACCGGTATCCATTAGCAGGCACCTTCTCCCCTTTCAGCCCATTTCCTGGCAGCCACTTATCTACTCTTGGTCTCTGGGCATTTCATACAAATAGGCTCCTCCAAGGTATGACTCTCCAGTGTCTGACTCCGCACTTAGGACGGTATCGTCAGAAGTTCCTCCCTGCTGTCACGGGAGTCAGCACTCCGTTGCTTCACTGACAGTATTCCGTGGTGTGTGGGTCCACGGGCATTTCGTTCATCCATGTATCTATTGATGGCCATTTGGGTTGTTTTCCACTTCGGGGTGATTAAGAATAAAACTGCTATGATCATTCACAATACACAATATTGTCTGAAAATAGTGTCTTCAATCCTCTTGGCTATCAACCTTGGATTGGAATTGCCACATCGCATGGCAAGCCTATGTTTCCACTTTTTAAGGAACTATTGGATTGCTTTGCAAAGTGGCTACACGAGTTTACATCTCCATCAACGCTTGGGAGTTTAAAGTCATTTCGAAGGCAGGTGAAAAACTAAAAGTCTTCAGGCTGGATAGAGACATATTAAGATTTTAATTTTAGAAATTAAGCTGTATAGAGGATAATTAGAGGATATGTGATAAGAAGCATAAAAATCCGTTAAGGTTCTACAGCAAGTAAACCAGTTAAGACAACATGATTGCCTAATTAGGATATTAGCCGTAGGGATGGAGAGGAGGAATTGGAATTGAAAAAGAAGGGGCAAGAAAGAAAATAGCTTTTAGCAAAGCTTAATTTAAAACTTAAATCACCCAGGAAGATGAGAATCAAAAACTTAAATGCCTAAAAGATCAGTAAGTAATGAAAATAAATACAACACACAAGTAACAAAAATAAATTAAACACACAGGATGTAAGCAATAGGGAGTGGTGGGGACTATACCAAAGGAGAGGAAGTCTCACACAGGAAGCAGCTGTCACTCAGCTATGAGCAGCTACTGCTTTGTTACAATGTTGACAGGTCCTCCGCTTGCTCAATAAAAGCCCCAATCTAGATTTGATGTCAAAGATTCTGATTTATCTCTGATGCCAAGCAATTACTCATTTCTTCGCATTTTGAGCAAAGTTAGCAAAGAATATCTTGGAGCTGCCAGTTTGCAATGTCCTTTTCCTACGTTGAAAGGATCAGAGTAAGCCCACAATGAATGGGGAGATTCAAAGAAAATCCAATGCAGGAAACTCCAGAAAGAAAAGAGGTGGAAACTGCCGGGTGTGACGTGCCAGAAGCTCAGGAATGGTCACTTCCCAAAGAGTAAGCAGTTAGCAATACGGATTGTCACAGGAAGCCATGTCATACTGGTGAGTGAAACACCGGTTTTGAGGGTGACAACTAAAAAGTACAAGATTCAAGAAAATGGAAAAATATTTGGTGACTGTGAGCACAGTAGAATATGGAGTACTTGTTTTCTCTTTCTTTCCACATCCTATCGTCTTCAAGAGTCAGCTGAAGAATTAATAATGTTTTATGTCCAACCCATTCCACCGGGAAAAAAAATCTTTATTTCCATTTCTCTGTACAGGTCTAACTGTATTGTTCTCCTCAGCTGATAGAGAGCAAACCAGTTCAGTTTTGGTTTTCATGTATGATGCTTCAGTCTCTATGATGCATGACTACCTGGTCCTTTTTCAGCTTCCAGTATTAAAAAGCAACTTCTACCATAAATAAGAAATAGTGGGAGCGGTGAGTATAGATAGATCTGGCTGTGTGTGTGCAACAGAGACCTAAAATAACAGTGGCTTAAGCAAAATAAAAGTTTATTCCTGGCTCACATAAGATTCTAAGCTCTCATAGCATCAAGAAGTTATCGTCATCATCCCAGGGCTTTTGTTTGTTGATTTGTTGCTTGTATTTTTTTTTCAATTTTACTGTGGTAAAATAAATATAACTAGGTGGTATGATGGAGACTACTTTTAAGTTTACAAGTCCATGTCATTAAGTACACACCCTCTCCTTACTCAGTGGTTAAGTTCCAATGTCCAAGCCTCTCCAACGCTCGAACTCTTTGCCATCAATTTGATGGCAATTCATCGTGCCCCTATCTATAGGCCAGGGTAGAACTTGCCCTAGCAGTTTCCAAGACTGCAACTCTTTACAAGTGTAGAAAGCCTGGTCTTTCTCCCACGGAGTGGATGGTGGTTTCCAACTGCTTGTTTTTCAGAACACACCAAGGCCAGGTCAGTATGGGAAAATGACTGATGGCCACATCCGGTCACTAACTGGAAGAAGGCTCTGTCACTATATAACCGCCAAACTACAGCATTATTAGCTACAAAGCCCCATCATTGTATGACGCCCAAAGTACATCATTAGATAATTGCTAACTCATTATGAATCATGGTCTAGCCCAACTACCACATAACCTTCACCAGTGCAGCTACTGTTACTTTTGCCTCCCACTTCAATGTGTACTACTGGGAGACATGCATCCTTAAAGTGAAAAAGGCGGTGGGAGATGGATTTCTAACTATTGTTGTAAATTGAGAATGTCAGATAATAAGATAATCAAAAGCTAGGAGGGCTAGGCATATTCACAGCATTAAGCAAAAATCACTGCTATTTATTTTCTTTAACTCTCTCATTACCTCAAACAGGAATTCTTCTTACTAGACTCTAGTAAGACTACTAGCCTATACTTCCCTCTTCCCTACCTCCACCCAGCCCATGGTAACTTCTAATCTCCTTTCTGTCTCTTATGTCTGGCTTCCTCCACTTAACTTGATTCCAAAGTTCACCCATAACATACTATGTAGTAGTATTTCATTCCTTTTATGATTGAATCATATTCCACTGTGTGTGGGGGTGGTGGTGGTGATATAGTGCTTGTTCTAGTCATTCATATTTTGATGAACCAGATGCGTGTTTCTTTTTGTTTTTAATTTTGTTGCTCTGCCATATCTGAGGCAAGTTCTAAGAGAGTACACCATCAAATCCACATCCCAGCAATTAAGAAGAGAACAGCACAAGCATGCGCGGGTCCCTTAAGGATCCATCTGGAAGTTGTCACAATTGCTTTTCTTTACAGCCTGTGGTCAGATCTATGTGCAAGGCCTAATTCCTAGCTGCAAAAAATGCTGAGAAATGACATCTTTACCCAAGAGGTGTAGGGGAACATCTATCTCAAGAAGCAAGTCCAGGGGCTCTCTGGCCAAGAATAAAGGGGGAAAGAGGGAAGCAGTATAACTAGCAGTCTTCGCTACAGCCCCATAATCGATTTTTAAGATTGCATTCTTAAGAGTCTACAAATAACTTATTTTTGTTCAGCTTTAAATCTGGCCTAACCATTATGCTTAAATATTGGAAACACAGCAATGTGTCATCGCCACAATTTTGGCTTCATGGTGCTGGTATTTATGATAGTGCTGAAGAAGAAAGTTAAAGTTAATTTTAATTTGTTCTTACAAAATTATTTTCCTAAAGAATTTTAAAGCAATTCTGGTCTTCTTCCATGCTTAACAACTAGCTTTCAAAAGACTACATTAAAAACTCAAATTACAAAAAAAAAAATCATTGACATATTCCTACAGCATATGGAACTATACCACCTCAAGGATTCTTTTAAATTATAACAGTCAATTGTGGCCTTACTGCCAGAAAACTCTTGAAGTACAAAATATATGCACTATTCCAATGTGTGCTCCTGAATTTTAACACTAATCTCATATTATTCACAGTACTGCTTTATCATTTAAGTACTTAAAAAAAATTTTAGCTGCCATGAAACTGGCCTCCAAATCATGATGGCCCTATGTATATTACGATGAGACCATGATGACCCCCATGGCTTGCCCTTGGTGGATTTTCATAAGTAACACCAGGGCTGACTTCCAAATATGTCTTAATCTAGAAGCTCCAATGGAAACTGACCTGTGAGGGCGGCCTGCAGTGCACTGACTGAGAAGTAACCCTGGGTCTCCCACATGGAAGGCTGCAATTGTACCACTGAACTGCCCCATTTACATACTAGTGAAAATTAGCAAAAAACAACTCACTAGTTGTAACTAGTCTTACAGATCAACTTGCTGGGTTATGTGAAAATTCCAATTCACCACTATTGATTCTGATTCATAGGACCCTACAGAACTGTCCCTGTGGACTTCTGAGACCCCAAATACCTACAAGAATAAAAAGCCTCATCTTTCTCCCACAGACTGGCTTATAGTGTCCAGTTATTTAAACAAACATTAATGTAGGCCAAGTAGGTGATACAACCCCTTACTGAGCACTGGCACAATCTGGGGGAACTGCAAAAGGGACCTACATTTTATCCTGGATTAGGGGCTAGAAGACAAAGGTTTTAATTGCCAAAGGGCACTAATTTTGGCCTAAAGAAGAGAATACAAGAAAGATGTCTACTTGTGTTTTATTAACTACACAAAGGCAAACGGCTCTGTGGAACATAATGAACTGTGAATAACTCTGAGGAGAATAGGACTTCCAGAACACTTCATAGTGCTCATGAGGGATTTAGACATGGATCAAGAGACAGTTGTACAAACAAAAAAAAGGAATATTGAAGGTTTAAAACCAGGAAAGGTGTGTGTCAGAGTTGCATCCTCTCACCATATTTATTCAATCTGTATGCTAAGCAAATCATCAGAGATTTATGAAGAATGTGGCATCAAGAATGGTAGAAGGCTTATTTAACCTGTGATATGCAGATGACACAACCTTGCTTGTTGAAAGTAAGGACTTGAAGCATTTGCTGATGAAATCAAGGATTTCTATCTGGATGTAAAGAAGACCCTAATACAACTTGACCAACAGGTGACATCATGATCAGAGGAGAAAAGGTTGAAGTGGTCAAGGAGTTTTGTCTTGCTTGGATCCACAATGAGTGCTCATGGGAGTGGTAGTCAAGAGATCAGAAGGATTGCCTTAGGGAGAGTAGTGATACCATGAGGGGAAGGGGAAAGTGGGGGGAGAAATGAGAGAAAGGGAGAACTGACCACAGTGATCGACATACAATACACACACACACACACACACACACAGGGGGACAAGCAACAGAAACATGGGCAAAGGGACACCATGGACAGTGTAAGATATGAAACTAAAAATAATTTATTAATTATCAAGGGTTCGAGGGAGGGAGGGAAGTAGGGACGGAGGGAGGGAGGGAAAAAAGAGGAACTGATAGCAAGGGCTCAATTAGAAATAAAATGCTTTGAAAATGATGACTGCAACGTATGTACAAATGTATGGATTGTTGTAAGAACCCCCAATACAATGACCTATTTAAAAATTTTAAACACAATAATTGAAATTAAAAAAAAATTGATCACCAATCCACCACAATCAAATATAATCTGATATTCATCATAATTTAAACAAACAAGTTATGCCTCTGAGCCTTGCATGAAAAGTAGATGTATTTTTACACTTATCATTCTCTAAAATAAAATCATCTCCACTTTCAGTGATTGATTTTTAAAAAGGTGGGCATGTTGCATTAGTGAATCAGATTCCCAAGACCTTTTTAGTGTATGGAGAAGGATTTTACTTTGAGAACTAAAGTGTACCTGTCCCAAGCCATAGTATTCCCAAGCCATGGCACTACATTTCCATGTGAAAGTTGGGTGACTAAGAAAGAGCAAAGAATTGAGGCATTTTAATTGAGAAAAAAATAATGAAAGTTTCATGGACTGCCAAAAAGACAAACCAATCTGCTATGGAAGAAATACTGCCAGAGCGCTCCCAGGGGGCAAGGGTGGCGAGAGTGCTTTGGAACATCTTGTCGGGAAGACATCATGTGTTGTAGAGTGGAGGGGCAGTGACAAAAATCTCGTGGCTACACAATGAGCTCGGCTTAGGAACAATGGCCCAGGACCATGCAGTGTTACGTTCTGATATCCAGAGGATTGCTATGGCTCAGAGCCAATTTGATGACACTTAACAACTCACAACAACAACAGAGGACATTTGGGACCTATGATGTAGCTTCTAGATGCTACTGTGGAGATATTTTGTAGAGGCAATAAACATCTTCAATCAGTTTAAAGAAATCACTTTAAAGAAGAAAAAAAAGATTCTCCTCAGTCATGTAGGTTGGCCAGATATAGTTAACAAACTCCATCAGATACCTTCAAGTGAAAGAGAGGATCCTTTACAATGCAAGTAGTAAAGGTCTTAAGAGCAAACACAAACATTTCCAAGAGGTGGAGAAAAAGAAATTCTGCTTCAAGACTACTCCAACAAATACTGCCTGAGTTCCGAGTCTGCCAATCTTTGCTACAGATTTCAAATGTGCTGGCTTCAATTTTTCCAGCACCATTTCCTGAAAACACACTTCGTTCTCCCATAGAATGGAAAAGTGCCTTTCTCAAAAGTCAGTTGGCCATAGACCAGTATTTATTTATGAACTCTCAATTCGGTTATATTGGTATATGTGCCTACTGCTATATCACTATGAAGTCGTTTTTTGCTGGGGCTGTGCAATATGTTTTAAAATCAGGAAGTGTTGTTACTACTTTGTTCTTTGCTTTCGGTATTGTTCTAGGTATTCGGGGCTGTGTTCGTCTGGGTAGATTAGAGAAACAAATTCACGGAGACACTCATGTATTAGAAGAGAGGTTTATATACAAGAGCAAAAGAACATTGAGAAAACATCCCATCCCAGTCTATATCAAGTCAATAAGTCTGACATTAGCCCATATGTCAGACAGCAGTCTATAAAGTCCTCTTCAGACTCACAAAACACACACAATGACACTGAATGCAGATCACAGGCCAGTGGGTAGAAAGTCTGTGGATCTAGCATTGGAAACATCTCAGCACTGGCAGAGGTCTTTGCATTGCTTCTCCAGGACTGCATCAAAGTGGCTCTATGTACCTTGTCAGCTGCTATGTCTCTCCGGGTGTGAGCAGAGTCTCCCACCTCCAAGGAGGAAAGACTGAATTCCCAGAATCCTTATGGGAAGGCTATGCCCGCACAGAAGCCTCATTGTCTCATACCTCATTGACAGGTAGACTCCACTCCTACAGGCTTAATTCTTAAATTTACAATGATATCCTTAAATTGTCAATGATACCACAAGGGTCTCTTGCCTTTTGACATAGAGTTGAAGGTAGCTTTCCTTTACTTTTTGCAAAGACATATGTTAGAATTTTGACTGAGACTATGTTGAATTGCTTTGGGCCGCCATGTTGACATCTTAACCAAATTAAGTATTTCATTCTGTGAGTATAGAACATCTTTCTGTTTATTTAAGTCTTCTTTAATCTTATTCAACATTTTATAATTTTCATTGTATAATTATTTTACATCTTTAAGTTAGATGTACTCCTGAGTATTTCATACTGTTATAGGCTATTTTCATAGAATTGTTTCCTAACTTTCCTTTAAGGTTTCTTTCTCATTGGGGCTGTGTGGAAAATGAGCCCTGGTGGTGCAAAGGGTTAAGGATTGGACAGCTAACCACAAAGTTACCAGAGACTCAGAAGGAGAAAGAAGAAGAATAGAGCAAAATTTCATAGAATAATCCTGATCAAAAGGGGGAGAATGTAAAAATGAATTTCATATTCTTATGGATTCAAGACTTTCTGGCATTACGGTGTGTAGAGGAACTCTTGAAAAGGCTCTTCCCTCGATCATTCTTAAAAACTAAACAATAGTTTTGCTTAAATACTTAAGAAAGAACATAGAGATCTTCCTGGAACACTCTCATCTTTTAGAACTAGCTACATGGATCAAATTGAAAACAACAATTCAAAAGATTTACTAGGAACCATAGGAGGAAGTGCTTTTTTTGTTAATGAAGGAGGAAGCATTCAGAAAAGGAGAATGAAAGTGGTTACACTATTAAAAATATATTATCAATGTCACTAAACTGTACATGCAGAAACAGTCGAATTGGTATACGTTTTTCTGCATATATTAGCATCAACAAAATGAATAAAATTTCAAGAATAAAATGAACTCAGTTCCTCAGTTAAGATAGCTACATTTCAAGTGTTCAAAGATCATATGCCTAGTAGCTATCATATCAGAGCACAGAATGACTAGTTCCATCAAGGCAGAAAATTGTATTGAAAACCACTTATCTAGACAAACTGTGAAAAGTGCCCTTTAGATGTGATAGGAGATGTATAAGAAAACAAACAACAACAAACAAGGCCATCCATCCTTTCATTTGAAATATTTATTGCGCATTACATAAGAGTTGTTGTGCTAGGCATTAACAGTCTACATATGTTTTAAAATATATATATTTCTCAAAATAAAATAGCTTCTCTCCTCAAGATCTCAAAGCACAGTAGAAAATAACTACTGTTGATGAGTTGATTCAACTCATAGCACTTCTATAGAACAGACTGGAACTGTCCCATAAGGCTTCCAAGGCTATACATTTTGGGGAAGCGTATTGCCACATCCTTCTCCCCTGGAACAGATAGTAGGCTCTAACTCCTAACCTTTGAGCTATCAGATGACTGTTTAATCACTGTGCTACCGTGTCACTGTGTCAAAAAATGACAAATAAACAGTTGGTGTGGTAAAGTGAAATTTCTTAAAATGGCTTTTCTATGCTTGCAAGTTCCACACAAGGTTAACTGGTCAGTTTTAATTACCACCTCCCTGGCAATAATGATGATCCACCTTTCTAGGAGAAAGACACAGAAAACCCAGGACCATCAACATAAGAGATACCCTGTCTGAAGTGGTGGAGGCTAAGTCCACAGTCACCAGAGGCCGAGGTAAGGAGACCATGAGACACAAGAGCCACCCCAAGATTAGGAGACTGTGCAGCAGAGTAAAGGGCTGGCTTCCTAGCCCAGGGATGCAGACACTAAAGTTTCATGTGACTAAGAGGCTGAAGACTGGAAAGAGATATGACTGCTGACTGAGGAGTCATTGTGGACTCAGGACAATATCATTAATGTTTTCTGGTCCTGGCTCCTGATCCTCCCCTAATAAGTCCACTTAATTATGAATATTGTCTGTGAGCTCTGTGTGGCCATTGGACCAAAATGTCAAACCCCAGCTAGAAGTAGAATGCTGTCAGAGAAAGAATTGGTGTCAGAATAGGGGAAAGAAAAATGGAAAGTCTCACACCTGTCTCATGGCAACCAGGAAACCAGGAGAGATCAGACACAGCTCTTCCTGACCTTTTTAACAGTTAGTGAAATTCAACAAACATTGGCTACCCTTCGAAGAGCATATAACCGAGATACTGACGATGTATGTACTCGCTGCCATTGAATTGATTCCAACTCACAGAGCCCCTACAGGGCAGAAGAGAACAGCCCCTGTGGGTTTCCTAACTTTGACTCTATAGGAGTGGAGAGCCTAAGAGGTCTCCCACAGTGTAGCTGGTGGCTTCCAAATGCTGCCCTGGCAGTGAGCTGCCCGATGAGTAATCCACCCCACCACCAGGACAGACAATGCATAGTAAGATGCTCAATTATTTCAATGGCGAATTACTATTTAAACTAGATCCATGAGTCTGGTTTGGAATTTTTTTTTCATCTTGGGTTTTCATTTACATGTTATCTAATAAAAGCATATAAATATATTCTACTTAATTTCTTTTTTCTACTTAATTTCTTAATCAGTATTCTGAAACATAATGCTGTCAACAGTTTTTTATTCCAATGTTTGCTGTTGATATTCTCTACTATAAATGTACGAGGTGAAGGCCAAATAACAGATTGCTGAATAAACACAGTCTTATTAGAGAAAAGGTGAGGATGAATTGAGTCATTAAAGAGCACCTGGTATTATAGGCATCCAAGAGTTCCTTCACTATAGTGGTTAAAACCATCATGTTGACAGAAGTGATACGCGCATCCTATCTTTGTGTAGTTATGACACAAATGGCTCTCCATCCCAGCAATCCTTGGATATGACTTACATATTTTATTTACATTTAAATAGCTCTGCAATGCTAATCACATCTTCCAGGGAGCAAAAAGTCTTTATGGATTTCTCAGGTGATATCTTATTAAAATTGACATTTGAAGTTTATTTACTGGTAGAGTTTTGGTCATGTATAAAGTCTGATTATCTTGAATGTAGCAAATACAGCTTTTAAATTATGTTGTTTCATTGCATCTGCTCTTTAAAAGAACATCTCTGCATTTATGTTAATACATAACATGGAAACAGATTCAAAGAGTACAAGACCTGAGGCTACATCTACATAGTCTTATGCCCAGTGTTGGCAATGGAATTTCAGCAAGACACCATTTGTCATATAATTCAATGCTCTCCACTCTGATTGTGTTGGTTCTGTTGTTAGCATTTACTAAGCTGCTTTTAGTTTTATAAGTTACAAAATCAATAAGCAAAGGCATTTAAAATTTGTTACATTCCTATGTCCTTAAACACAAAGATTTATAGAAATTGTACTAGTTTGCACTATACCAATGAGCAATCTTAAACAATACCAAATGATTGTTCGTTTGGGATTGCATTTGGAGAGAGTGTTCATTAGGAAGCTGTGCCATCTCCAGCCTCCTTTCCCTTCAGGCATAGGTCTCTAATGGGCCACAGAGGAATTACAAAGAGTCCACACACACATTTCTATACCATTCTACCTTATTATGGATTTTCTTAATCATTAATACTAAAATTAACTGGTGAATGATAAAGGAACCACTGCCAGAGAATAAAGCTAATATGGGTTTTCAGAAAGTAGAAAGATCTTAGTATACTACTGCTATCAGAGGAAGGCACACAAGGAAGAAGGGTCATAACTTATTTTCTCAAAGTGGGCGCTATCGCCCCCCGGTGGTGTGTGGAATGATCTAAGGACACTGTAAAAGCAGATACCTACACTTTATCCTGGATTCTGGGCTGGAGTACCAAAGGTTTTCATTGCTAGGGAGGTCATGAGCAATTTTTTTTAAGAGGACAGTAGACCATATAAGTTTGGGAACTTCTGGGAGGAGAAGAAGGACAAAGAAGGTGCAGTTTCACAATGGGCACCCTTTTCAAGAAAAGCCACACAGGTAAAAAAATTCTGCTTTGGACTTAGAAATGGTCACTGACATTTATGAAAGATAATTGTAAGGGACAAAAACCCAAAATAAGATTAGTTTGTTGCTCCTACAACCAAATCCCAGGAATATCACAGGGCTTGAGGCTTAGTTGGTGCAGGAACTGAAAAACTGGGATACTACTCTTGTTTGAACTGTTTCTTATCTGCTTCTCTGTCTGATCTTGACCTTATAAAGCAAAAAGAAAGTTGATTTATTCTCCAGGGCTGAGTAACTCCAATTATCTTAAAATTTTACCTACTTGGTACTTTCAGAATTAAGTCTTAAATCCTTAACACCCTATTGACTGCAGAGCACAGTGTGGCAAGAGTTTAAAATGTACAGTAACAGAGGTGGGTTGGACGCAGAGTGTGAGTAGAGGAATCCCGGTGCATGCAAATCTATATGAAACAATCATATATGAAGAAAGCAAAAGTTCATTTAAAATAGAAGAGCTTAAAGTAGATATGAGACTGCAATGAATGGAAGAAAGGGTACAGTAAAGGGGCTAAACAGAAATTTCCAAAAGGCAGCTTATGCAGATAAAGTAAAAGCATTATAATAAAATGTGCAAAAACCTGGAGTTAGAAAAGCACTCTCAGCATATCTGAAGCTTAAAGAAAGGAAGAAAAAAGTTCAGGCCTCATATTGCAATGTGAACGGATTCTTGGGGCAAAATATTGAATGATGCAGTAAGTATCAAAAAAGGATGAAAGAAAAAGAAAAAAAAAACAAAAACAAAAAAAAAAAGGATGAAAGACATACAGAGAACCACTGCACAAAAAAATAAATGATCAACATCTAACCATGTCAAGAAGTAGGATACGACCAAGAACTAATGGTATTGGAATAAGTCCAAATTGCACGGAAGGCATTCACACGCACACAAACAAGGCTCCAGGGATTAAAATGTTTAGACAGCTGATGAAGCACTAGAAATAATCATCAAGGCTGAGAACTCTGGAAGATCTAGCCAACAGACTGGAAGAGAACTTTATTTATACCCATTCCAAAGAATGGTGGTGACTTAACAGAATGCAGAAATTAAAGAAAAATATTAAAAATTAAAGAAAAAAAAAGTATCACACACAAAATTTGTGGAACATAATTGAATGATGGTGACAGCAGCATAAACTGGGAGCTCCCAAAAACTCAAGCTGGCTTCAGAAGACATGGCAAAAGAAGTATCGTTGTTGACAACAGGTGGATCTTGTATAAAAGGAAAGAATATCAGAAAAGTGACTAATTGTGTTTTATTATTGAAGCAAACACACTTAACTGTGCAGATCACAATACACTGTGGATAACATTGAGAAGAACGCATATTCCAGGACATTTCATTGTGCTCCTGGAAAACCTATACATGGAAAAAGAAGAAGTAATATGAACAGAATGGAATATTGCATGGTTTTAAATCAGGGAAAGTAGTCATTAGTGTTGTATCCTTCTACTGCACTTATTCATGCTATACAGTGAGCAAATCATCTGAGAAAGTGGCCTATTTGAAGAAGAAAATGCCCTCAGGATTGAAGGCTGATTGATGGTTAACACTTTGCAATATGCCAGTGCCACAACCTAACTTATTGAAAGCACAGACCACCTGAAGCACTTGCTGATGAAGATCAAAGACTTTAATATTGATGACAACTCCATGTAAATAGAACCAAATGCCTCACAACTGAATCAATAAACAAAATCATGATAAACGAATAAAATGTTGATGTTATCAAGGATTTCATTTTGCCTGGATCCACAATCAGTGCTCATGGAAGTAGCAGTCAAGAACTCAAATGAAATATTATATTGTTCAAATCTGCTGCACAAGATCTCTTCTAAAGTGTTGCAGAGTTTTTCAAAGGAAGTCATTTTGAAGACTAGGATGCACCTGGCCTAAGCCAATGTATTTTTGTTTTGTTTTGTTTGGGGGGGGGGGAAGGGGCATCATTGCTCTCGGTGGTCGTGGGAGCTACCCAGCGCTATTCCTGAGAGCCACCGCTGGATTTGAACCGCCAAGCCTGCAGGCCGCAGTCCCACACTCAACCACTTAGACCACTGGGGCTCAGCCCCGCCAATGTATTTATAATTGCCTCATATAAATGTGGAAGTTGTACACTTAATAAGGAAGAACAAAAAATGCTAATGCATTTGAATCACCATGTTGGTGAAGAATATTGAAAATACTGTGCACTGCAGTAAGAACAAACAGCCCCCAATAAAATGATTTTTAATAATTAAAAAAAATGGGGACAGGTGAACAAAAAGTGATCTAAAATTGGTGGTGAGCAAGGTATTGGGGGGCTGTTAGGGCTTAATCAAGGGCAAAGTAACTATGAGGAATTATTGAAAGCCAAATGAAGGCTGAACATTGTAGTGGAACAAAAGGAAAGTAAAAGGAAATAGAGGAAGGAACTAGGAGGCAAAAGGCATTTATAGAGGTCTAAATTCAGGCATGTACATATGTAAATATATATGACGATGAAGAACTAATCCTATATGTATATATTTATAGATTTAATATTAAAGTAGCAGATGGACATTTGGGTTTCTACTTAAGTACTCCCTCAATGCAAGAACATTCTATCAAACTGGCATTCCATGATGTTCACCTTCCCGAAATACTCACTGGAGACAAGGGGGATACATGAGCAAACATGGTGAAGAAAGCTGATGGAGAGAGGGGGGAAGAGGAAGCGGGAAAATGAAGCTGACACCAAGGGCTCAAGTAGAAAGGAAATATCTTGGAAATGATGATGACATCAAATGTATAAATGTGATGGCACAATAGATGTATATATGCATTGTGACAAGAGTTGTTCATGTCCACCATAAAATTATTGCACAAAAACAAAAAACAAACAAAAAAGAAGAACAAACATAGCAATCTTGAAAGAAGCACCCTCAGAATGCTCCTTGAAAGTGAGAATGGGGAAACTTCATGTCTCCTACAATGGCCATGTTGTTGGGTGAGACAGGTCTTTGGAAAAAGACATCATACTTGGCAAAGTGGAGGGTTTGCAAAAAAGCGAACCATCATCAAGAAGATGGATTAACACAATGACTACAACAATGGACTCAAATACAACAGCAATTGTGAGGTCAACAAAGGACTGGGCAGTGAAATCAGCTTAACAGTACCTAACAACAACATGGAAATATGTATTTATTTGCAGATGTCCCCAGCTAGACCTTGCTCAGGATAGGCTATTTTTATAGAGCTTACTACAATCTAGGGAAGTGGTTTTCAATCTTCCTAATGCCACAACCCTTTGATACATTTTCTTATGTAGTGACCCAACAACCATAAAATTATTTTGGTTGCTATTTCATAACTATAACTTGCTACTGTTATGAATTGGAAACCCCTGTGAAAAGGTTGTTTGACTCCCAAAGGGGTTGCGACCCACAGGTTGAAAATCCCACAGGGGTTTCTGGTCTACGGAAGCTCACAATTTCCTCTTTGTGAACAGACCTACAATAGAAGATGAGGTAAGTAACATAGGTACTGCACAAAGCAGACTTGAAAGGTGCAAAGATCAAAATCCTAACATATGATAATCCAGTTTTCTGGGAATATTCAGTTTAAAATGTCTATGTTTTGACACTCAAGCACTCAGAAAAATGGCTTCCTCGTGTCATGATGAGATATAGGATACAACTCAGAAAAATTAGCAGAAAACAGGCAAGACCACAAGGGCCCCACACTGAGCTTGTATTTTACTGTGGAGCTTCAAGTGGATCTGGGCAAGGGATTCTGATCAATGGACTAGGTCCATTCAAAGAAGAGATCTAAGTACGTAAAATAGAAGGGGGAAAAAGCCAGGTGACTATGAATAGCATTTGGAGACACCACAGAGTAAAAAGGATAATAGAAGTGATGGTAATAGAGTAATGGAAGAACAAAGGAGGAATGTCTCTATAGACTTTTCAAGAAGATCAAAACAATGGCAACTACTGAAAAATCTGTAGAAAGAACCCTGTGGCCAAAGAGACAAGGAGAAATCAAACTGTTTCCTGAGAGAATTTAATAGTAGAAATCTACATACAAGGGAGAAAGGGCTTACAAAGCTTTTGATTCTAGCCAAAATTCTAAGAAGTGATAAATGGAAATACAATATAAAGCCTCCAATTCCATATTCATACCTTTCGATCGAGGAGACACCTGTAATCTGTATGTCCTACTTAAAAATAATAAAATAAGAAACAAGATACTTTTCCTTCTTACTCCTCTCCTTAACCGTCATCTTCCAATATCCAGCTCTCTCCAGACAATGGGGAGACATAAGAGAATTTGTAGCACGTTCACATGCACAGACTTGTCCCCTGAATTGTCTCCCTGCTTGTGGAGCTGGTGTGTGTCATACAAGAGCATGAGCTTTTGAATTCATCCTGGAATCAGCTCCTGTCGCCACCACTTGCTGAATGGACCTTGACAAGGTAATGTTACTTCTCTGTTAACGTGCAAGGAACCCTAGAGAAAACACTAAGTGGCCAGAGTTAAGTTATTGATCAGACAAAATCACTTCTGCAAAGTACCTGAGCTGTGCCTGGCATAGCAGAGGGCTCAACAGATCCCTAGGTCCCTACGCAATGCCATCCAATCCTGTACTACATGGATCTGCGGTGGCCCATGAGTCTGTTCCCTCCAAAGACCTGCTTAGCTTCCTGCTCCTTAGAATTCCCAAGACTTATTATAAATCTACACGTGGGCAGACAGATCCTTTCCTCACCCTGCACAGAGGGGCTGGTAGGTTTGAATCGCTGACACAGCATTTAACAACCCACACTTCTTTCCCAATAAACTGAGTAACTCAAATAATATTGATTGTTCTTCATTATTATATTGGTGGCCACTACTTGTATTGCAATGAAGAATATATTAGAAATAGGTCAATTCATAGACAAGAACATGTAGTAGTGATTAGTCATGTGAAAGATATCTCCTGCCACTACCCTTTCCAACTGGGGCCTCACTACATCATTCTAAATCCTGGAAGGGTTTTCTTTCTAATGTTGTGATTCTGGGAACATTCCAATTCAATTCCAATTCCTGATAGCTATCTTGACTATCCCAATTGAGATACTAAACAGTTCATTAATCAGTCATATGATCGTGATTTTCCTCTTTTTTCCATCAGCAGTGGATGTTTGTTATTCTTTTTGGTTATGAGCAACTTAACCTCATGATGATATTAGGGGGCTTCAAAAGTTCAAGGAAAGATCCCATGATGTCTCAACTCCATTTGAGGCTGTCATGTACTCGTGTGTCAATTTAATGATTGGGTGTCTAGGGGTGGAGTGTAGCCTGTTAATCTGGAGATAGCCAGTGAGATCTCTGTGTGGGCATGGCTTTCTCCTAAGAATTCTGGGAAGTCTCATGGTATTTCCCAATTGGAGGAGAGAAGAGAGAGACTTGACTCAATCTCTTGGAATCAGTCTACCGACAAGACAATATGGTGGCATGCTGATAGATTCTGAGTTTTGGAATCTGGAGGAGCTGGAGGAGAAGCCACATGGGCTTGCCCTGATGGAACCAGACCTATTTGGCTGGAAAAGCCACAGAGAGACCCCTGTCAGCATTGAGGTTCTTCTACCACCAATGGACACTGCTGATGGACCCTGAACCCTGGAAACAGAGAGCCATGGAGAGAACTGTGGAAGTCATGTGCTTATGTTAATTTTATGATTGAAATGTAGGGGTATAGTCTAGCCTGTTAATATGGAGATAGCCATTGAGTAGCCAATGAGACCTCTGTGTGGGCATGGCTTTCTCCTGAGACTTATGGGAAATCTCGCAATATTTCCCTCGTGGAGATGAGAAGCTATCTCCCTGGTTGTTGGGAGTTAGTCTCAGAGACAATGAATCATGGACAAGACAAGATGGCAGCATCCAAGAAGTTGGAGGAGTTGGCAGAGAGACCACATGGCTTTGCCCTGATAGAGTCAGACCTATGAAGCTGGGGCAGCCACATGGAGACCTCTTCCAGCGATGAGTTGCTTCTGCTGTTGATGGACCCTGAGCCCTGGAAGCGAGGAGCCATGTGGAGACCCCTGCCAGTGCCGGGATTCTGCACCCACTCACTTGTGACTTCGTGAGTCGGAAGACTTTATAGACTGATTTCAGGCATATGGGTTAATATCGGACTTATGACTTTGAACTGGACTGGGCTCAATGTCCTGTTCCTCTTGTATATAAACCTTTTCCTTATATCTATGTGCATGTCTATGAAATTTGTTCCTGTAGCCTACCCGGACTAACACAAGAACCCTGCCAATGCTGAGATGTTTCTACCACAACTGGATACACAAGACTCTACAACCACTGGCCTGTGATTGTGCTGGTGTCATTGCACATGCTTCGTGAGCTGGAAGGAGACTCTATAGACTGGGATTGGACATATGGACTAATATCAGGCATCATTTTGGACTGGTTTGGATTGGGATGCTTTCTTAATGTTCCATTCCTCTTGTATATAAACCTTTCCCTTATATCCATATGCATGTTTATGAATTTGTTTCTCTAGTCTACCCAGACTGACACACCATTTTTCTACTAACATTTTGAAGCCTCCTTGTGCACAAAGAATAATCTGTTTTATATAAAGACCACATTTGAATACAGACATTGTGCCTACAGTGAAAGCAATGGACTCTCCCAGGTCTCATTCTGTGGGGTGATTTCGTGTGTTGTTTCGGAGTTGTTTGGTTTCTATACTACCTGTACTCCTTATGCGAAACAGTCTGTGACATAGTCAATATGGCAGACACAACCTACAATGACCTCCAGTCTAATGTCCCAGTATAGTCTTTATGTCTTAAATTCAAGTGGAGTAGCAAATATGGGTGAGTGCATATCACTTAGCCAAGACCAATGGCTTCACTAAAAAGTGCAAATGTTTTGATCTAAAACAGATAAAATATGCTATCAAAAATGCATTGATAGCTACTGGATGTTGGAATATGAAAATTAGAAGCAAAGAGAAAGGAAGGGTCTTTGGGATATAAACCCTCGATGACAAAAAGAAAGGTGGGGATCACATGGCAGAAATTTGCAAGACCAACAACTTACTTATTACAAATACTTTTATTCCACAGCACAACAGGTGAACATGCCCATGGTTCTCACCTCAGGAGAACATCTTTGGGAAGAGATGATGGAAAAGTTCAATATCATGAGTGACAAGAAGAGCAGTGGTTTTCTATGTAACATATCACCATTTGCTCACATTCAAGTTAGGCTGAAACTTATGACAATTAAAACAAGTCCAAAAGAGTCTAAATATGGCATTGAGTCTATCCCTTCTTAATGTAGAGATGACATAAAGAAGTGATTTGACACACTGCCATGAATGTCTAGAGAGCAGACAAAATATATGATGACATCAATAGTACTATATGGAAAGCAAGCAAGAGGTTATTGGGGGGGTTACACATTTTTAATTTGCAATACACATTTGTTTCGCAGAAAGAAGTACATGATTCGAAGATACAATTAAATGTCACTGTGTCAAGTGAACAACATTATTCAGAACAGGTTAGAGATCTGAAATTTGAGCTTGAAAATGAGAAGTATGTTTCTGTCTGTCTATACTCTGTGTTAAATTTATAAGTTTTCCATTAATAAATAGTAAACAAATCATGTTAATATTTTTGGAGTAGACTTAAAGTTTTTATTCTTAATTTAATTTAAGATCAAAATAATTTACCAGCTTTATTCCTAAGTATGTGTAGCCTACATCCAAAGAGTACATCACAAAGTTGGAAATTGCTCCTTTTTAAAAATCACTTTATTGGGGGCTCATGCAACTCTTATTACAATCCATACATCCATCCATTGTATGTCAAGCATATTTGTCATTTGCTTCCCTCATCATTTTCAATACATTTGCTTTCCAATTAAGCCCTTGGCATTAGCTCCTCAATTTTCCCTTCCCTCCTCAATCCCCCATCCCTCATAAACACTTGATAATTTATAAATTATTTTTTTCATCTATGACACTGCTTGATGTCTCTCTGCACCCATTTCTCTGTTGTCCATACCCCAGGGGGGAGGTAATATGTAGATCCTTATAATCAGTTCCCCTTTTCTACCCCACCACCCTCCCAGTATCATCACTCTCACTACTGGTCCTCACTACTGGTCTCACTACTGGATCATCTGTCATGGATATACACAGATGTACATCATCTGATCTAGCTGGATTTGTAAGGTAGAATTAGGATCATGATAATAGGGGGGAGGAAGCATTGAAGAACTAAAGAAAAGTTGTGTTTCATCATGGGTAAATTGCAGCCTAACTGGTTCATCACCTCCCTGTGACACTTCTATAAGGGGATGTCTTTTTACCTACAGATGGGCTTTGAGTCACAATCTGCACTCCCCCTCATTCACAATGATAGAATTTTTTCTGGGTATTTGATACCTTATGGTCAGGCAGGCTAGTGTGCTTCTTTCATATGGACTTTGTTGCTTTACAGCTAGATGGCCACTTGCTTACCTTCAAGCCTTTAAGACCCAGCTGCTTTACCTTTTGAAAGCTGGACACCATCAGCTTTCTTCACCACTTTTGCTTATGTACACATTTGTCAGTATTAAGGCAGAAAATGGTCCTTCACTCAAGTATTACCTCAATGAAAGAACACTTCCTTCTATTAAATTGGCATTCCATGATGCTCACCTTCCGGACAGAATTACTGAAGGCAAGAAGTCATTTAAAGAATAAAAAGAAAGATCAAAGTGAATGTCAGAAGAGATTCAGAAACAAGTGGAAGAAAGGCGGGCTGAGCCCCGGTGGCGTAGTGTTTGAGTGCAGGACTGCGGCCCACAGGCTTGGCAGTTCAAATCCAGCAGCGGCTCTCTAGGCGCAGGTTGGGTAGCTCCCATGACCACCAGAGGGCAGTGAACCCCCCCAAAAAAAATGGAAGAAAGGATGATGTCAAAGAGCTAAACGGAAATTTTCAAAAGGCAGCTGTAGAAGAAAAAGTACTACAGTGAAATATGCAAATAACTGGATTAGAAAATCAATAGAAGGACTGAGCCCTGGTGGCATAGTGGTTGAGTGCGGGACTGACCCACAGGGTTGACAGCTCAAATCCAGCAACAGCTCTCCAGGAGCAAGGCTGGGCCTCCTACTCCCACCAGAGGGCAGTGATGCCCCCAAAAAACAAACAAACAAAACAAGAAAAGAGAAGAGCATAGCCAGCATATTTCAGGATGATAGAACTGATGAAATCCTTCAAGCCAGCATATTTCAGGATGATAGAACTGATGAAATCCTTCAAGTCAGCATATTTCAGGATGATTGAACTGATGAAACCCTTCAAGCCTCAAGGAGCAACATTAGAGGAGTCTATGGTAAATTATTGAATAGTGTGGGAAGCATCAAAAGAAAATGGAAATATATAGGCATTGTACCAAAAAGAAGTGGTTGACATTCAGTCATTTCAAGAGTTTCAACATAATACAAAACCAATGGTACTGATGAAAAAATAGTACAAGTTCCATTGAAGGCATTAAGTGAAAACAAAGCTACAGAAATTGATAGGACACCCATGTCAGTATTTCATATAACTGAATCCATATTATTGACCACTAAGAAAGGTAAGCCAACAGAATTATGGAACTTTAGTATCACAGGTAAGTAAAATCTTGGTGAAGACACTTTAAAAACAGTTATAGCAGAATAAATATATAAATAGGGAGCTTCCAGAAATTCACGCCTGATTTGGAGGAGGACGTGGAATGAAGGATATCATAACTGACACCAGATGAGCCTTGGCTGAATGCGGAGACTACCAGAAAGATGCTTATTTTGTTTTGTTGACTATGCAAAGGCATTTGATTGTGGAGAACATTGCAAAGAATGAGAATTCCAGAGATATCATTTTGCTCATGTGGAAGGTGCATCTAGACCAACAGGCAAACAAAATAAGAGGACAGTGCATGATTTAAAATCAGGAAAGAGGTGTGTCATGGTTGTGTCCTTCCATTATATTTATTCACTTCTATGCTAACAAATAATCTAAGAAACTGAACTATATGGCATTGGCATTGGAAGAAGGCTCATTAACAACCTGTGATATTCAGATGACATAACCTGTCTTGCTGAAATCGAGGGGGGCTTGGAGCATTTCCTGATGAAGATCAAAAACACCATTTACAATGTTGCTTACAACTCAATGCAAAAACAAAAAAAACCAAAAACCCAAACCCTCAAATCTGAGTCGATAAGAAATATCATGATACACAAAGTTTGAAGTTGGTTTTGTGTGTGTGTGTTTTTTTTGGGGGGAGGGGGGCATCACTGCTCTCCAGCGGTGGGAGTAGGAGGCCCAGCCCCACTGCTGGAATTGAACCTCCGTCCCAGTGGGCCACAGTCCCGCGCACTACCACTAAGCCACCGGGGCTCAGTCCTTTGTTTGTGTTTTTTAATCCATCTGATTGGGGGCGCATATGTATGTATCACAATCCATACATACATTGTGTCAAGCACATTTGTATATTTGTCACCCTCATCATTCTCAAAATATGTTCTTTCTACTTGAGCTTTTGGTATCAACTCCTCATTTTTCCCATCCCCCCTTCCCTCATTGACATTTGATAATTTATAAATTATTATTATTATTTCAAAATGTCCAGTGTCTCTCTTCACTCACTTTTCCGTTGTCCATCTCCCAGAGAAGGGGTTTTATGTAGATCCTTGTGATCTGTTCCCCCTTCCTATCCTACCTTCCCTTTATCTTCCTGGTATTTCTACTCTCATTATTGGTCCTGAGGGATTTACCTGACCTTGATTCCCTGTGTTTCCAGTTCCTGTCTGTAACAGTGTACATCCTCTGGTCTAGCCAGATTTGTAAAGTAGAATTGGGATCATGATAGTGGGGGAGAGAAAGATTGGAGTTTTTAAGGATTTCATTTTGCTTGGATCCATAATCAATGCGCATATAAACAGTGGTCAAAAATCAAATAACATATTGCATTGAGTAAATCTGCTGCCCAAGATTCCTTTAAAGGGTTAAGGAGTAAAGCTATCACTTTAATGACTGAGGTGTTCCTGACCCAAGTCATATTTTCAATTGCACTATAAACATGTGAAACTCAGATAATGAACAAGGAAGAATAGGGGGTAACTGAAGCCTTAAAATACGGTGCTGGTGAACAATGTTAGTAAAAGTATAATGGGCTGCCAGAGCAAGCAAACATGTTGAAAGAAGTATAGCCTGAATGCTTCTGAGAAGTAGAAATGGTAACTTTGTACATCTGTATTACCCCTGGAGAAAGACAGCATGCTTGGATCAGGAGAGGTTCAGTAGAAAAGAAGACTCCCAAGATAAAGTAAAACCGTGGTTGCAAAAAAGGACTTAAACATCATCAAGAGTCAATGCATTTGAGTGATGTGGCTGGTGAATAATATGTAAGATACCACAGACTGCCAAAAGAACAAACGAGTCTGTCTCGGAAAAGTACAACCAGAGAGTTACTTTGAGGCAAGGATGGTGAGACAAAGTCTCACACACTTTGAACATCTTGTCAGGAAAGATCAGTCCCTGATGCTTTACCAAGCATCATGCTTGGTAAAGAAGAGGGGCAGTGGAAAAAGAGGAAGACCTTTGACAAGTGATTGACAGTAGCTGCATCGATGGGTCCAAACACAGAAACCACTGTGAGGATGGCACCAGACCCAGCAGAGCATTGTGCTGCTGTACGTGTATAGGGTTGGTATGAAAAGGAACCCATTCAATGGCACTGGACAGCAACATCTCCTTGAAATTCTCTCTAAAACATAAGCCTAAATTATCCCTTGAAGTCATCTTTTAGCCACACAGATTATCTGATAAAATAAACAGTATGGCCTATGTGTTGGCAGAATTGATTTCCTTTTCGAAGTCACCTATATGAAACCAAATAGTCAAAAATTACCCTGCAGGAAAGGAATTGAGACAGGAAGGAGCAGGAAAGTGGAGTCGTGGAAAAGGCACACCCAGAGGAGAATGATGACACATTATGAAATATGCAACCGACATCACTGAGTGATTTGTGTAGAAAATGTTAAATGAGCACCTAGTTTTCAGGGCAAACTTACACCTTACACACAATAAAAATAGTTTAAAATAGAGGCACAATAAAAAGCAGACCATATCTGAGTACACTTTGTAAAACCTGAAATGAGACAGAACTGTGCTCTGGTGACACAGACAGCAAAGTATTAGATTGACAATCCAAAAAGTTAGCCGTTCTAGTCCACCATGGGAGAAAGAGGATTCTATCTGGTCCCATAAAGACTTACAGCCATGGACACCTTCTCTTGAGTCTTCCTGCACTGCAATGGAGTCAATGGCAGTTATTGAGTGGCTTGTTCACTTCCGAAAAAGAAGATGCTTTTCAAGGGAAACCTGTGACTTGCTTCTAACCATTAAAATATGAGAAAAGCCACAGCTCTCACTCCCTTGATCTGGTTATGCCATATGGCAAAGAGAATGGGTTGTCATTCCCTCGTGAAGTTACATACAAAACAGACCTATCAGACCGAAGGACTCAGATGGCACAGTCGTGTCCATGTTCAGATGTCAAATGGTGGTTCAACGCTCTCCCCCCAGCCCCCCTTCAGCAGATCTACAGGAGAAAGACGTGGCCATCTGCTTCCACACAGATGTCCAGTCTCGGGAGCTATGTGGAGGCAGTTTTCTTCTGTCCTGCAGGGTCACTAGGGGGTGGATGGGCTCAGCAGCACTCAATTGTGGTTGGGTTTATTAGGAGGGAGTTAGCAGACTGAAATGAATGAAATCCACCCTTAGTGGCTTTGATGATACCAAGTGCCACATTAAAAAAGGTCTTGACAGAGAGCCATATAGCAAAAGTTAGGAAGCCTCAAGCACTGAGGGAAATCTCAGCCAACAGACACCAAAAATAAAAAAGGGAGACCTTGGTCTTATAAACGTAAGGAATGAATTCTGTCAGCTAGTTAAGAAGGCTTGCAAATGGATCATTCCCCAGTTTAGCCTCTTGTAAGACCAAAATGTAGGCCCGCATTGTAGTCTGGCAGAAACAATGAGCAGAGGGCCAGTGGAACCTAGACTAGTCTCCAACTGACACTGTGAGATAAATACTCATTGCCTCCATGCTCTGCATTTGGTCCACAGCAATGGAAAATGCATACAGTCAATATCCTCCAATAATGCGAAGATTAAATTAACTAGAATTAATGTCTCCATGACTGGCAACTGAATATCCTGAGTAGTAGTACACTGTGGCAGCTACATGATCTGTTGTCAAATTTGAAGGGGTGGTGTTTAGCCTGCCAATCAGGTCACAGCTGGATGACCTCGATTGGAGGCATGACAGTGATAAATTGCTTGCTAGAAGCAGGACACAACCACACTCCCTGTGAGATATTCCTGTTGAACAGCCACGTGGAGCTCTGCTGATGGTGGCCAGAACCTGGGGGCTGGAGGAGCCCGTGATGGCACAAAGAAGCTTCCACCCAGTGGATCCACGTGACTTTCCATCCACTGGCCCAGGCATGATCACCCTGCACTTGGCATCGTTGCATGTGTTTTGTGAGTACAGAGAGGACTTTATAGATTGGCATTGGACATATGTACTAATACCAGACTGATGGACTTGACCTGGACTGGGCTGGGATGTTTTCTTCGTCTACAATTCCTCTTTATAAAAAGCTCATGCTTATACACACATGACTGTCTCTGCATTTGGTTCTCTAGTCAGCTAAGACCAACACACACACTGTGGGCCCAAATTGTATCTTTCTTTGAGAAGCCATTTCAAAGTGCGCTCATATCATTCTTCCATTCAAAGGAGAATGGTCCACAACCACTCTCTTCTGACAACCACTCCGAAAAGACATGGCACCATTTTCAGGAGCATTAGCTCTGCCTCATTTCACTAGCGGCTTCTAACTTGCTAGATACCCTGTGTGGTGCAGGAAAGGAGATACTGAATGGGAATCTTGCTCTCTTAAGACTCTAAACAGAATCTCTCGGGTCACATTTCATTTTTAGGATTTCACATTTTAAATGATTGGGTGAGCGCCTATCCCACCATACCTTACAAGAATGACTGTAAAAATATATGTTAACCTACTGGCGTACATCGCTTCTAATACCAGCTGATCATTCAAAAATGCTAAAACATTCCATCATGTAGGTGTGAGCTTACTTAACCTAAATATTACCATTTTCTATGAGTTTACAAAACTAGGGGCTGCACCCTGAATAATATCCATCCTAATTTTGAATCTGACAGTGTAACATCAGAAGTCTATTACCTCAACTTCCACAAATCACACAGATAATTATTCTGAAAACTTCAGGTGGGCTTGGATTATGGGGGCCGGCGGGGGGTGGGGGGCGGGCAAAAAGTCATCAGTGCACCTTCTCCTCAGAACAAATTGCTGTTCATTTTCTTTTTCCTAAGCTTGATTTAGGAGGTCTGCATGGACAGAAATGACAAGATAACTTATAGAACACACTTAGAGACATCTAAAATTCAGTTCAAAGTGCAGAGATAATAAGAAAAAGTATTCTGACACTGAGAACAGCAGTCTCCCTGGTCAACGTTTGCAGGCTGTAGAGTGGACCCTCTGTTACTGTCCTCTGTCAACATTCTCTCTTCATGAAACTCAAATGCAGTGTTCTCTCATAGTGAATCTGACAGGCCTCAAGCTCAACACCATGCTCAGGTATTTCAAAGGTAACTGGAACTAAGAAATGGTGGGTGTGTGCACACGTGTGTGCATGTGTGTGTGTGTGTAATGGCACTAAGGACTAGCATCCTAGAAGACTCCTGGTGGCATAATGGGTTATGCATTGGGCTGCTAACCACAAGGTCAGCTGTTGGAAACCATAAGTCAGCTTCATAGGAGAAAGATGAGGGCTAATACTCGTGTAAAGATTTACAGTCTAGGAAACCTACAAAGGCAGTCATGCTCTAATTTTTTTTTAATTTTTTTGTTTGGTTCAGTCCCAAGCAACCCCGGTGGTGCTCTCAGATCAGGGCTGCACTGCTATCCACTGGTTAGCAGTTCAAATTCATGAGCCACTCCAAAGGACAAAGATGAGCTGCTCCTGTAAAGATTTAAGCAGCCTCCGAAACCCTAACCGTGTTTCCAAAATGAATGATACCGCCTTCCCCCCCCCCCCAGCCCCCAGAGGGCACTAGAATCATTCAGGGGGACTGCTGCAGCAAATAACTAGATACCTACACTTGACTGTGATTGTGGGCGACAGTACAAAAGTTTTAATTGCCAGAATGACCACTGACTCCCTCTCTCTCTCTCTCTCTCTCTCTCTCTCTCAATGAGGTGGTCAGTGTGGGAACCTATGCACAGGGTCAATAGGAGTTAGGATTGCTTTGATGGCTGTAGGTTTGGTTTTGATTGGATTAGAGTATCTGAGTTTCTGAGTACTGCAAACCATCAGAATCTCACTTATTGAACAAAAGATTAGAGGTTCAAGATAGGCCTGGCCATCTACTTCTGGAAGGGCAGAGCCTTGAAAATCCTATCCAGCAGTAAGCACTCAGTTGCTAACTACAAGATTCAAGGTTCCAGCACACCTGTGCTATTTTAGCAGAAAGGACTCATGATCTACCTGAAAAACCAGTTACTGACTAACCGGTGGAGCACAGTTCTCCTCTGACCCACATCGGGTCACCAGGAGTCAAAGTCAACTCAATGCCAAGCAGAAGTGGGCCTGGTATTGGAGCCATGGTCCTCTCCCATCCACAGGGTACAGTAAGGACCCATTCCCTTGATGATTATATGAATCCCTTCGAATCTGAGCATGCACCACACACAGAACACTAAAAACCTAGTAATATGAACATTTATGAAATGGTCAAATGAAGGATAACCCAGAGAATCAACTTGCTCTTGTGATTATGATAGGGCAAGTATAAAGTGTGTACTCTGTTCCACACTGACTTACCAAGATGCCGACGTGGGCCTATCACCTGTGATATTCTTCCCCAAAAAGGAATGATAGCCATCCTGTCTACCAAATAGTTGAGGGCCACCAAAAAAAATGAGAGGTTTAAGTAACTAGAGAATAATTGAACCTATCTTTGTATAAAAACCAAAATAACCAGACTCACTGCATCAAGTCAATTCTGACTCATGATGACCTCCCCGGACAGTGTAGGTTTCTAAACCAGTCATTCTTTATGGTTGTGGAAAGCTTCGCCTTTTTCCCATGGCGTAGCTGGTGTTCTTAAACAGAAGACCGGCCAGGTAACCCATGATACCAGCAAAGCTCCTATCTGTGTATCTGTGCACTAACAATTAAGTAAGATGTCTTTATTACAAGGAAATATCTTGAAGCAATAAGAAGCCTCCACCAAATGAACCATTAACATAAAGTACATTTTAAAGCAAAATGTATTGAAGTGAAAAAATTTTAAACCACATTTGGATACAATAACAAAAAATGTCCATGACTACAATATTTCACTAATGAGAAGGTACAGATGCTACATGCAGAAGGATTTTATGTCCATATGCTTCTCAAACGACTCTTCTTGTTAGCTAATTCTCCATCTTTCTATTCAAGAATAACCTACACCTTCCCCACGGAGTGGTTATAAATTATAATATAATATGCTACATGAGTTACATAAACTCAAGAGAAGCTATTCTAATAAAATAATGCATATATTTATTAACTTATTATATATAACTGGTAATATAGTTCTTAAAAAATATAACCTGAAAATATCCCTATATGTAGAGATGAGTAAAAATTTGAATTGTGTGTAGCACTAATAAAATGAAACTAAACAGGTGCTTATCTAGTCAAATGGCTTTAAAATACAAAGCTCTTTAAATCATCAAACAGTAGTTAGTCTGTTTCTTTAACATGTCTAAAATATCACTGTTCATACTGCAAAGATAATGTCGTAAAGAGACTGCTTCTATAATGATGGACATGCTTAATTTAAATACTAGGTATCCTTAAAGAAGAATCATAAAAACCTAGAAATACAAAAAGTTAGCTTTCTGAATGCCTCACCTTTGAACAGTTTAGAATGCCAGCCAGTCTCTAGGCAAACCCCATGTGCTGCAAAGTTGCTCAGAGATCCACAGAGCTTTCAAGTCTGTCTTTCCGCAACAGCAGGCCAGGCCTGCATTCTCAATGACCTATGGTGCACTTCCCTTCCAACCACTTTGCTAGTAGCTGCAGCTCATGGCTCCTCTACCTATAAACTGACACTTGATTTAATAACAAAACTCTTAATTTAACCTAAAAAACCTCACATTTATCAAAGGTGAATTATCAATTCAGATGAACTTGGGGTGGGGGTGAGCATAGGAGAGGCATCAACCTCTGTCAAGCTGGGTAGCCTGAAAGCAAACGTCAGACTCAGATTCCCACGTCACAAAATACCCTGTTCTGTAATTAAAATACATATGGACATATAAGCCTTTTTCCTCACTATAACATACAGGATATATCCTCAGAAGAGGCTACTGAGGATGTATGTCCATATGTATTACTTGAGATCTGCCCCATTCAAACAAAATAGACAAGAAAAAAATGTAAAGCAAAGTTTACAACTGATTTGGTCATTTGTGCTTTCAGAAATATAGTTGTCTTATTAATGATTTTTAATATGAATGATTTCCAGAAGGCAAGTCACTTGGTGTTGGGGTCATTAAAATGTAAAAATAAGGGTTTTTAAGTGGATCCAAGCTGGAATGATGGTTTAAAAGGAGGAGGGGAGGGAGGAGAACTGGTTTTTTAGTTCTTTCTAGTGGTAATTAGTGATGAATATATTGAAAAAAAAATTCAGTCATAAGACTCTCTATGATAAATATCCAAACGACTAAAAAAAGGCTCAAATAATATCTTTCTCAACATTATTTTAATTGTCTTCCTTTATTAAATGAAACTTAGGTTGCACTGCTATTAATTACAGAATTAAAAAAGATTGCTAGAGCATCAGAAAATAACATCCAGACCTTTACAAATGTCAAAAGGTTTTCTTAACGTGGAACTTTAAATTCTTTGCATTTAAAATAGCTGTGTGCTTCCTCTCCTGTCCTAGATATCAGTGTCTGCAAGATTTGAAAACATGACTGTGCTCCTGATCTCTGTAATTCCTAAATATTACCCCTTTATGAGAATGTCAACAAGCTATGAGCAGTGCTGAAATTACATCCTTTTTCCAATATAGCCTCAAACGGTTTTAGGAGCGCTCATAGAGTTTTCCAGGTAGAAGAAATTAAAAGTTCATTTCTTTTCTGGGAAAAATTAAACTTTCAAAGTCCTTCTTACCCCTCTCTTGGATTTTACACGTTCAGAAGGACAAGTTTAATAGAGGGGAGGAAGGAGAAGAAGGCGGGGTAGAGGAAGAAAAAGAAGAAAGCGAAAGAGAGAGAGAGAGAGAGAGAGATCCCATTTTTCACAGATTTCAAAAACGCATAGTTAATTTAATGTAAAAGTTTTTTGTGGGAAAGAACATACACACATCCCTGGGGGGGCAGGGGGGGAACAAATTAGGGCACATACTCCTGAAAATAAGTGCCAGGCTCACTAGCGAATTTCCAAGCCCACATCTCAGGAACCAAGTCCTCAGTTCCCAACCGCAGGCCACCTCTCCTGACCAACCACCCCTGCGTCTGGAAAGCAGCTCGGTCCCCTCGAGCACACCGTGGATGCACAGGCTTTTGACAACAGCACCTCTAGCTGCGGACAAGTGGGCGACGGGTGTAAAGCCAAACAACGCTGCTGCTGGCTTAGCGCTCGGGGAACGCCCCCATCCTCCGCTCCCTTCAGTGCCGCCGCCGCGACACCCTCGGGTGTCCTTTAACCAGTTTACCTTATTAAGCTAGCGATTCATCACTCACCTCGGACTAGCCAGGGAACTGCTACATTTCCCATCTCCCGGGCTCCTGAACTTCTCTTAAAACCCAATACTCTGATGTACACTCTTGGAGACGAAGTCCCCCGCGGAAACATCAGAGGTACCCCCACTCAGTACTGCTCCCCTGAAGCAACACGTTGGCAGAACAAACTTTTCATTCATAGCTCGACTCCAAGAGGAGCCGGGTGGGGGGTGGGGAGCCAGGGAAGGTGATGCCTCCAGCCGCTTGCCCTGCCCAAGATCAGGGTTTGCACCCCAAAACCACCTGGTACCAAACTTCCTACAAGCGTTTCTATCACCCCACCAACCTCTGAGCGGCAAGATGCCCGGCAAGCCCTTGTCTGAGCCCGGCCTGAGACGGTGATCGCCCCGAGAACCCGGGCAGGGAACGGAGCGGCGGATCCGGAGGACCCTGGGTCCCCAATTCCCATAGCTTCCCCCGTCGCCAGCCAGGGCCCAGGCGACTGTGACACTCACCTCCTCGGGCTCCTGCAGCGTCTACCGCGCCCTCCTCCGCCCCGCGCCGGCGACCCCTTAACTTCTCCCCCAGCTATAAACAGCCATCTTCCGAGGAAGAGAACAGGGAGGCAGGAAGCAAGGTGGGGAGAGAGGGTGGAAAGTTGACTCCGGGATTGCCGCGGCTCCGCGGGCAGGGACTGACCGGCCGCGCGGACGCGGGAGGAGGAGACCGCGGCGGGCGCGGCGGAGCTGGCTCGTGCGCGCTGCGCGCTGTGCGGGACGCGCCGCCGCCGCCGCCGCCGCCGCCGCCGTGCGGGCGCGGGAGAGGGGGGGCCGGGGAGGGCCTGGGAGGGCGGCAGCGGGCGGCTGTTCGCTGCAAAGCCGAGCCCGTGGCGGCGCGCGGAGGATTTGCTAAAAATAGCAACTCTGGGGAGGGGGCGGGGGGCGGAGGTGGGAGGGAGACGCAGAGGCCGCGCGGGGAGCCCGGGCGCCGCGGAGCCTGGGCGGGGCCGAGGTGGGAAGGGAAGCCCGGCTCGCGGCCGGCGCCGCGGACACCGCGGGCCGGGGAGGCGGGGAGCCCGGGGCACGGGGCCGAGCGCGGGGACGGGCAGGGACGGCAGCTGGAGGTGGGTGGCAGGCGAGAGCTCCGGGCGGGACCCGCACTTCTCCCTGGGGGAGGACCCGCGAGCGGCACGACACTTGGGATTTCTAAGGTGCGAGAGGTGGGGCAGCCGCCCAGCGCGCCGACTCGACCCCCGTGGGCCCGAACCGCCCTGGCAGACGGCATGGGGAAGGCGCCGGCCACCGCCTTGCCCTCTAGGGCTGGCCCGCGCGGAAGCCCTGGCCGCTCAGGTGCTTGCCGGCCCGAGCCCGCCCGCCCGGACTCCCGTGCCCACTTCCTAGGGACCAGCCGGGAGCTTGGTTCCCCCCCTTGCTGAGCTTAAAGAATCCTTCCCCAGAATGTTAAGGGGAAATGCTGCGTTCGGTGTTTTGATAGAACCCACTAGGAAAGCCCGGTGGGATAAATATGGTGACTGTTTGGAAGCCGGGATTAGGTGTCCGGCGGTTTCAAGCAAGGCGCGCCCACCGCTATAAAGCCAACCCTGAGAAAAGGGCGGGGGCAGATCTGAGACTTTAGGAGGTGATCTTAAATTGTAGGTACTTTTGCTTTGTGGGTTTGTTCAATAGCCATAACCTAAGTCTCTCCCAGTATTATTAATCTCCCTAGATTCCTTTTATAAAGTGGACAGCACTAAAAAAAAAGGATAGCATCGTCAAAGCGCTGGGCTGCGAACCAAAAGTCAGAGGTTCACATCCAGAAGCCTCTTGGAGAACATGTAACGGATGTGGCGATCTGCTGGGAATGGGTAGGTCGGCGGTGCATTGTGTTGGTCATTGATAGACATATTGATCATCGCCCCCCCCCC